>JACXGM010002273.1:0-10158 GCA_016801145.1 Umbra pygmaea
ACACACACACACACACACACACACACACACACACACACACACACACACACACACACACACACACACACACACACACACACACACACACACACACACACACACACACACACACACACACACACACACACACACACACACACACACACACACACACACACACACACACACACACACACCATGGCAATATTTCAATGTACAGATTAGTACATGCCAATGCAAGAATGATGGAATGCTACATGATAGAAAAGCCTACATTGTCAGAAGGGGCCACCTAGGGATGCATTACAAAATGTGTTCCAACTGTAACGACTACCAATAGATACTGCAACTGATTTTATCACAACCATTTTGCAACACATTGTGTCAAACATCATGTCCCGAATAAAACAATTTGGTACAGTAAACAGCTTAAATTATAGAAGAAGGACGGGCAATATGTAGACAAAAAAGGTGTGTAATGGTCTTTAAGAGGTCTATAGGCCTGAACCTACCTTATTTGAAAAGAAGCTTACATCAACGTCCTTTCTTGGACACAAACAGGTTAATCACTATGTCATGGAAATCTGGTGATTTTTGGATGAAGTCCCACTCTATAGACAACACAAAGCCTATCCTATCCCATAGTACATGTTAACTTTTCCCAACATTGATAGCGTTACGCAACTTCCAATGTGTCTTGTGCTACATTATTGTTTCTTAATTGTTCGGGATAAATGTTTTAAATCCACAATTCCTTGTTGGGTCCATGTAATGCAGGGGTATTCAACTCTGGACCTCGAAGCCAGATCCACTTCACTTTTTCATTGCAACCCTCTAATCTGAGACTTCTTTAGACCTGGGACACCAGGTGAGTCCAATTAATGTTGAGGTAGAACAGAAAACCAGCAGGCTCCGGACCCCGTAGGGTTAGAGTTGAATATCCCTGATGTAATGTATCCTCCATAAAGCAAGCATGGGAAACAGAATAGCAAAAATGTTATACAATCTGTTTAAAAAAAAAAAGATAGGAAGGGCTTAGCCCTGTTAGCCCATTGATACCAAGGGGCAAACTCAGAGGCTGACAAATGAAGCCAACAAGGAAGTAAAAAAAAATGTAATTCATCGAATGGCCACTTGAGGCTGGCTGCAGAAAGGAGCAATTTCAATAGACCTCTATGGCAAAATGCCCAACTTTACAGCAGAAATAAACATGTTTATAGCCTGGTTCAAAAAAATGGTTTTGGTGTATATTGCTTATTTTCCTCTATCTGTCAACTGTGGGGGGGGGGGGTTTATAACTTATCCGTTTAAATGATAAAAGTTTTATAATTTGGGGGCGCGGCCTAATGAGTCACAGGCGTGTTGGCGCTGTAAGACTGCTAGCGGTTTGTCCTGTGTGCTACCGCTTCAGCTAATTTCAGTCACTGAGCTTGACTTACGGTACATGCTGCTTATCTGTGGAGTTTGTGCTTTTACAATATTATTGTTGTAAATTATCTAATAATATGTCTTGCTGTGACCATCCAATAAGTTTGTGCTCCAGTTCTTTAGGTAAACGAAATTGTAACATGTTACCAGGTGCCGATGTTTTGTGTTAACTAGCTAACTACAGTACTAGCCAGCTAATGAATTAGCTCTGGGTTAGCCATCCAGCGACGCTAAACTGTGTTAATGATGCTAACTTAATGTTAGAATTTAACACAGGGTTAAATTAATTTTGCAAATTTCCATTAACGAGGTTCCTTGGTTAGGTAAGGGTATGGTTAAAGTGGGCGAGCCGGGGTGCGATCGCTTTAATGCAGTTATGCATGCATATGAAAGTCATACGTTAAGCATTTGATATATTAAAAAAGGAATAGTTAATCTAAAGTATATTATATTTATGCTTCACTGTTAACCATTATGAGATTGACTGCCTCTTTAAGATGCCTAATATAGACGGGCAAGGCTGTTGAGGACTGATTAGTGGTGATGTTTGTCTTTTACATGCGTGTTTAACCGGGACCGCTGTGGGGAATGGAGCTCTACAGGAGAGCGCAAAGGATGGCTGTTGTTTTTTAAGTATACACACGCAGAAACATTCGCGCGATAAAGGCATTTTTCACATCTTGCTCAAAACTAATATACGACACCTCGATATCATCCAGCCCTACAATAAATTTGATTAGCTATTTGAGGTTTTAGACATGTATATTCATGAAATTATTGACAGACTTTAGTTATGTTTAATTATTGGAACATTAAACGTGAATTAAACATTTTATCATGAACATAAATATAACCTGAGGGTTTCATCATCTTCCAAAGAATTTCTCTCAAAATTACACAACGTTATGGTGATGAGCAACCGCCGACTAGCAACCGCTAGCAATGCTGAGTAGCATACTAATAGCATTTAGCTTAGCTTCTTAGCCTTTGCTAACTTGCTAATGTCACACTTCGGTGGGCATGGCATCAGCAACCAAGCTCCTCAGCTCCACCCACTCACCACCTCTTTGACCATTTTTGGTTATCCGAGATTGACGTCGAGTGATGCGCTACCAAGATGGCGACGACGGTCTCCGCCCACAATGAGCTTCAAAAACGCTTATCAGAAACCAATGGGTGACATCACAGTCACGCTGTCCATATTTTTTACAGTCTCTGATTGATACCAGCCGCCCCTGAAGGTGACAGTGTTTGTGTCTGTCTACTGTCTGAAACCACTTGTTTATGCAGATCTTGGGCGTAAACTGATGAGCAAATTTTTTTGAAAATACCACAGAAACTAAATTGGTGCTCGCTAGCGCTACAAATTCAGCTATTGTGGGAAGCCAGCCAATATTCGACCGATTTTTCTTCCTCACTGTATTCAAGCTCAAACGTACGGTTAGATATTTCCACTCGTTAATACTTGATCAAAGTTGAAATTGTCCAAATCTTCAGGTATTTCCTCACTTGCACTTGCCATTGTTTAAAAAAAATCCCATTCTAACTCCTCATATATAGCTAGGTAAATGGTAAATGGACAGCATTTTTATAGCACAGTTTTCTGACCAACAATGTCCACCAAAGGGCTTTACAGAGCCTCACATTCACCCATTCATTCACACATTCATACACCGACGGCGGTGTCAGCCATGCAGGGTGACAGCCAGCTCGTCGGGAGCAGCTGGGGTTAGGTGTCTTGCTCATGGACACCTCAACACTTGGTCAGGAGGACCAGGGGATCAAACCACCAAACTTCTGGTTGCTATACAACCTACTTGACCCACTGAGCCACTGCCGCCCCAATGTAGCTATTTAAGGAAGAAAGCAAGGAGTAGTATTCCCGCACAAAGCATGAACTTTTAGTATCCAATCAACAAGATTCAGGGTCATGACATAAACAAGATACAGTAGGAATACAACTGAGCCCTGCCCGCTGTAGTTTCAAAGAGTAACTCAGTGACGTAAACGGGATACAATTCACGAACATACGGTGGCCGGTTTGAGAACTTCAGAACGCATTGAAAAGGTGTTTTTTGTGACTATTGTGTCAGAAATGTGACCTGGAAAATGATTTTGAGGTTTGATGGCTGGTGTGTTTATATGTTAATACTAATGTGTTAACTTAGGAAGAGTTCAGAAGTCAATATTTGGCATAATAATAATAATAATTGGCTTTCGTCCATCTTGGCATGCTCTCCACTGGTCTACACTGTAAAATAAAATCCTGTTTTTTCATGGATTTTTGTATCAAATTGATGTTGGGTGAATTGTGTCTCGACTTGCTTTGATGGCTTGTGACCATCCATCTTCCTCTTGATCACATTCCAGATGTTTTCAATGGGGTTGATTTTAGAAACATTTTCAGTGGTATCTTATTGTTTTCTGAACAATAATATGAAATACTTAATAGTGGTAGATAACGGCCACATGCTGGTAGTTAGACTCCCTGGTATTGGCAGGACCGAGGGGCTCCTCTGTAGGTTGTGAAGGGACCCTGGTATAGTGTGTAGTGGAGCAACCTTAGTATGTTTTTTTAAGGTGTCCTTGTAAGCGTCTAGGTGGAGCCAGGTGGGCCTGGTTTGAGCTGTATAAGGTTGTGGTATGGGTTTATGTGTAGAAAGTGCAGTCATGGGTAGAAAATGGTAGAAAAATGGCAAAATAAAATAAAAAAGAGAGACATCAGGGAATTTTTTATTACACCTAAATGCAAAGTATGAACCCTGGTAACCTAATATATGAAAGACTAGTAGATAAAATGTTCACATGAAAGAAGGGAAAGAATGGAAATGTTTCATAATTAAAGTAAATATGGCAGGCAACAGAGGGAACACACACAGCAGAGCTGGGGACAGACAGCCACGGACAGACTGGCTGAGACAGGGAGTCTGAGGTATGTTTGTAGAGTCTTTGTTTGGCAACATTATGAAAAGTTCCCTCTTATTTAGATTTGTAAAATAGGGACATAATTGGTCAATTCCATGAATACCATACTCTCAAATTTAACTGGTGACTAAACCAAGATTTGTTTAAGGCAGGGGTAATGCTGTTGTAATTAATTGTGTAGTTTTGGGTACTGGTAGTAAGGTAAATTCATTACTGTGACCAACTTTGTGATGGCTTTCAATGGAGATTCTTTTAGATGAGATTGCACCATGCTCATTTTATTTACAAAAATAAACTTTACCAGTATCTTTTGAATTGCTGAAAAGTATATTCTCGAGCCAAGGAAGCTTCATTCTGACATTTGATCAGCAAATATTTACTCATGCAAATATTTACTCATCTGATTTGATATACTGGGTGAATTCATGCCGGGTGCACAGCAACAATACATACTGTTGTCTTAACAAGGTGTTAGTTCATATTTTATGACTAGAAAATAAGACGGACCAAGTTGTTCCTCTTCCTCTTCCAGTGACCAGCTTCTAAAAGCTGTAGAATGTAATGACATTTAAAAAAAAATAATAATATGCAAAGCAGCAGTTTAGATGGAACACTTATTTCTTACACTATGCAGTGCATAGTATGCCATTTGAACAGAAATTGAGGATGCTAGTTGTGCTTCCACGGTGTCTGTCAGTGGGCATGTACAGGTCCATGTTTCATATGATTTTGTACATTTTATGCCATGCTTTTGTGTTTAAAAAGAGTTAAGTAACCACTCTCTTATCTGCTGTAGCTCCATTCAATCACGTCCCATCCATCTTTCCTGTCTGCCTTATATTGAGAGATACCTGCACTGTTAACTAGTGCATTACCAGTAGTTACATTTTTACTACCTGCTAGACTGATTTAGTAACCTGTTTTAATGTGTATGTTTGAGCCATACGCAATTGAGGTTCCTGGTTTTAATAAATCATTTATTTATCCAAGTTAACTGATTATGAAGAAATGTTTGTGATTGCTTCTTTGGGGATAGTAGCACATCCTTGACATGCTATATAAAACAGATACATACGGAGCAACTTCTAGTACTGCCAATATGATATCATCCACATGGCACAATTGTATATCATCCAGTCAATGTTCCTTTATCAAATGATTCATAGCACGGGGACCTTGTGGGAAACTGGTGATTGCCCTCTGTCTTTGGTAACACTCAGAGAGATAAATCAGACAGTTTCCCCAAGGCCTAACGGGAACAGTTGTTTGACTTACAGTATAGCCATTGTAAAGCCATTCTCATGCCTTAAATGACAGATGGCCAAATTACTCTCTAGATACAGTATATTTCGTATATACTATGAGATCAGCAACTGACAGCCAGAGACACTACCATTTAACCTCTTTAACTGGAGATAGTAACCACAGGCAGAAGAATGTCACCCATTACACGAACCCAATTACGCCTGGACGTTAGAGGAAACCAAAATCAACCACTCATTGGCTGCTTCCTGTCAGGTTCATAGGGGTGAGGCAATAAACATCTATTTTTCAGACAATTTTAAATGGGTTTGAGCAGCACTATTACATTTGGCACACTTGAGTTGTTTATCATATCAGTACAGGATTTTACCTCTGTAAATTAATGCACACAACTGAGTAGGCATGAGAGGATACACCCAATTAGGCAGACCAAACTTTTGGCAAGGTTGAGAAGCCAGGCTGTATATGTCTGATTTAACAGCTAGTCATAATTTGTTTCAAACTCCTACAATCAAATATCCCTATGCATTGACGGGCTACTAATTGACAACTACGAGTCAGCTTTGATACAGACATGATGATTTTGTAGAGAATAATTTGGTGCACACTCAAGATTTAGTCAGTAAATTACTTTTTGAAAGATCCCTAGAACCAATTTCACCTAATCTTAATCAACACTTCATTGCTGTGATTTAAATATTAATGGCGTAGGACAAATCTTTGTAGCAAATCAATACATTTACATGGTATGATATTTGGATTGTATGTGACCAGAATGCTTCACAAACACCTTAATACTTCAAGTCAAAGACATCAGTTAGTAATTTGTCTTGCAATATTGTGATTTATGTTTCACATAATTTGTTTGTAAACATTGCAATTGCCATTGTTCTTAGTAAAGAATTACACTCTGTTCCCTATCTTCACCCAGCATTTTCCCTCCACAGACACGGGTCGGTAAATTAGGGAATCAACTTGCACTCCCGGGGGCGGTTCAGCGAAAAGAGGTGTGTTCCGGTGCAAAAGTTCCCTGGTGCTATTTTGCAGTTTCAAAAAACAATTCCGCCGCAGACCAGGAAAAACCTAGTCTAAAGTCAGTGGTGCATTATTCAGATGCTATTTTAGGGGTGCATGCTTGGCCAAAATGTAGCATGTGCACAACGAGCATACACTTTGCTTCTCTCATCTACACAGAACCAGCAGTTCCCATTTCTTCAAACCATACATAATTGCAAGGAAAGATATTACCACACGTAGGAAATCATTGTGGTGTCGATGAACTTGTAAAAAATAGGCATAAATCTATTGTACACATTTACCCAAATTTTTCAGGCTGAATTATTTGCACTGATGTATATATCAACTGCAAGGGAACCCATTCTATCAACATACAAGTCATTTGCAAATCTATAGAGGACTTAAGGAGACGTGATATTGACCTGCATGTGTGCCACTTAACCCAAAGACCCCAGCAGCGGGAGAGGAGCGCTTATTTGACAGAAGAACTGCTGCATCATCTATAGTAAGTTAGGCTAAGTTTTCTCGATCTAATGTTAGACTACATTGCAAAAATATCACCATATATCCATAACCTCATGATTCAGTGAGAGTGAGCCCAGAACATCGGTAAGTATGTCTTTTTGACATTTCTTTATTTACATAAAAAAAAAGAATCAATAGCAATCCACTGTTATAATAGCAATCCGCCATGGAACAAGCATCCCTGGTCTTAAAGGGAATGTGAGATGACGCTCTGATTGGTTTATTGCATGTTACGCTCAAACCACACCTATGACTAATTTAGCTACTTCAGACCAACCCATTTCAGATTTGCGTCGGGCGCAAGAGTAATTTATCCAGCCGGTATAATAGCAACAGTGCCCATGATCCACCCACAAAGTCACTTGCGTTTCGCGGTTGATACTTCCATTTCAGATCGTTAAAATAGGGCCCTTCAGCTCACTTGATTGTGCAATCTATTTTCAGCCAGTAGTTCTTGAAGTGTGCTTCCAAAATGGCACACCTTCTCACTATATCACTATTATGTTTACTAGATCACTACAAAAGTGGTTTCGTTAGGCCTGGACCTCCGGGGCTTCAGACTGAGGTCTTTTTGGACTAGCACTGGGTCATTTGATCCTTTTTTTTGGTATGATGCGATTGTATAACTGCATGCATAACTTGGCGATTATGTACTGATATCTGCTTGCTTTGTGATTTTGCAGTACACTGCTTACTTTGCACCACCCTCCTCCTTATCCAGTCCTCATCTCCATAGCACCCACCAGACAGAGATGTGAATGTCATGTTAACACTCAGCAAAACATCTGTCAGACTCAGAGCTCCAGCATAGAACAGAGAGAGAAACGGAATTTAGCAGCAGTTAGCTACAAATAGCACCTTCAACTCCCATGTCTTTGATGTGTTTCTGTAGCTTGTTAGCTAACATTACCTAGCTTGGGAGTTTTTTATTGAAGGCATCAAAAATCTTACAGTGACACAACCCCTGACGTTAAACTTCCCCACAACTAGATATCTACAGTATCTACCCTGTACACTTACAGTACACATTAGCATTCCATTGATTTCTACCGCATCATTTGCTGGGGCACAGTCCTGCTGTATTGAACTTGGTGTCCATTTCAAACTATTGTATGGACTATCTGACAATTTGAGAAATAAACTGCCCTGTTTTGCAGTTATTTGTTTGAGTTAAACATTCTGCAGAAGACATAAAGTCACCTAAACGTTTTCTGCAGTCCTTGGTAAAGTGTTTTCATATCCACTCAACTTTTCACAACTGGTAGACAATGCAAGGAACTTTTCAGTGAATGACAATAAAAACATTTTTTAAAAGATTTGCAAGCGGTACAGTATGTGCAAAAAGATGAAACATCAACCTATTTAGGGCAGAGATGGTCAGGTGGAAGGAGGGAAAAGGGACTTCAGTTATGGACTACGAAAGCAGATGACATTGCTGAGGGAAATATAAGACACTGAAGTCTACCACCCGGCCCTCAAATGCATTGAAGTCAAGGAAAAATAGGCAACCATTCGCTGGCCTATACTTGTAGCACCCATGTTCACTGGAATAGTGCAATCAGCATTCATTGGTTTTGAGGACTACGACTATCTCAAAGTGGAAATTTACTTGAATTTAAACTCCAGGAAGAAAGCAAGAAGTTTGGGGATTGGGGAAATTTTTCAAGGACAAGTTGGTATCATCGGATACACAAAAATATCACCAGATCCCGCTCACCAAATATTAATGGTATTGTCAATACATACCAAATTCCTACAAAGGTCAACCTGGAAGATAGAAAGTTAATGGTAATTCAATTTAACCATTTTTTTGTGAATGGCTGAGCAACACTCATAAAGACTAATAGCTCGTTTAGGGCTACAACAAAACTGTGGGATGGCTGTGGGTCCCCAGGACAAGGATTGAGAACCACTGCCATATAGGATGCTAATAGAACGTCCTACATTGATGAGGGAATAAATGGCTGTGTTATGGCTTGTAGTGCGGCAACACTTGGATGCAAACTCCCCTACATCTTGCACTAAGTTGGAACCTGGGATAGTACCATGACCTCAGTTACTTGAGGAATTATGTGAGGTGAGATCACCGTGATGATCACATTGCGGTGAAGCCTGATTCAGTACGGTCTGGGTTGAGCTGGCTTCAAAGCACATTATTCTATAACACAATGTACAGCTTTCAAAATGTAAATGTATTCTTTAGAGCCAAATGTGGGCATATTAGAACACTGAAATTACAATAACAGAATGTCATGTAATTATTTGTAATTTATTTTGTAATCATTTCACAGGCTTACTTATTTGAAACAGTAGGGATATTTACAGTACTGTACACCCTTTAGTGTACAGCTAATGGTGTATCAAAGTCCACCATTGTTAAATACAAACCTGAATGTTCATTATAAATCCTGCAAAGAGGAATTAAGTTCATTTAATTAAGTAGTGATAGAATGAAAATGGTTTGTGTATGTGGGTGGTTGTGGTACTTAAGGAGTTTGTGGCTTTATTATGCCTGAAACTACATTGTGACATTCCTGGATGTGACAATCTGCCTAAATAATGAATTATGACATTTGAGAAAATCCATAACAAGTACACTTTTTCTGACAGTGCTGTAATGATAATTAGATAGGACACATGGTTAATGTATTGTATTTTCTTTAGTACTTTACATATAAGGGGGAAATACAAGGGTTTTGATTTTCAGAAGAATACAAGAAATTGAATAGTGCTTTGTACATGAACATAGTATTGTCAGTGTGTTGGGACCACGGTCGCCATATTGTGCAGTTTGCACGTCTCCATGTAGGGGTACATTTCAAAAGTATTTAACCACATGAAGGTCAAGACTCTAGCAGCAGCTTGCAGAAGAAATATAGAATGTACACAATGTTATGCACACCTTCAACAAAGTCTTCAATGTACACAATGTTATGCACACCTTCAACAAAGTCACGTTACAAAATTGTTTAGCATATACATATATACATGGAGAAGGGAAACATGAAAATTATTAGAAGC
>JACXGM010002273.1:10258-48066 GCA_016801145.1 Umbra pygmaea
TATATATATATATATATATATATATATATATATATATATATATATATATATATTAAACATACACATATACATGCCCAAATATATGCACCTGTTATATTTAGTTTTGATGCATATTGCACATTTTCTGTTAATCCAATAAACCTCATTTCACTACTGAAATATTACTGTGTCCTTCAGTTATTTGTTAGATCAAAATGAAATTGCTGACCCAAACACCCAATTATTTATAAATGAAAATCATGGAAATTGTCAGGGGTGCCTAAACCTTTGCATATGACTGTATATATGTATATATACACACACTATATGGCCAAAGCTATGTGGACACTTGACCATCAAACCATATGAGCCTTTTGGACATCCCATTCCAAAATCATGAGTATTATTATGAAGTTGAACTTTGTCATTACGGAACAGGAAAGGGCCTTCCCCAAAATGTTGCCAGAATGATGGTAGCCTCCAGTTGTCTCAAAAGTCTTTATCCTGCAGCATTAAGTTGACTCTTCACTGGAACTAAGGGGTCTAGAGTAGAACACCCTGAAATACAGCTATAGACTTTACATGATTTGGGGAAGGCCGTTTCCGATTCCAGCATGACTGAGACCCTGTGCACAAAGCGGGGTCCATAAAGACATTCTTTGACAGGTTTAGTGTGGAGAAAATTGAAAACCCTGAAAAACAGCCCCAGACCATTATACCTCCTCCACCATTAGTAGGGGTGTCCACATACCTATGGCCAAATAGTGCATATACTGTTTGTATACAGTATAATAGTATGTAAAATCATAAAAGCACTGCTATTAGAGAGCTGCTTTTAGAAACGGAACCCACTGCTGTTGATAAGCAGTGGTACTGATTTGGGTCACAGAGATACAACAGACAAAATACCCAATTGATGATGAAAGTACAATAGAGAATCAATATATTCATCCGAACACACCATTGTTTCAAATGGGGGTTACCAAATGCCAGCTGTAATCAACACTTAATTTCCTCAAAGGATTTTTTATAATATTATAACATGTCTGATTTTCAAGACCATTACCTTGTTAACAAGGTTTGATTAAGATTTAATCTAAAAGGTAATTGCTCAACTAAACGACTGTATCTTTTATCACACTGTGTTAAAATTGTTAAATAGCAAGTAGGACAGTGACAAAATATCAGCCGTCTTAGTTTGATTTAAATCGATTCCTAATAACCTGACAGCGTTCGTTGCCATTTTTGCTTTCATTGTGGGTATCATGATTAATAAATTGCAGTAAAACTGTATGCCCTATGTAGAGCCCACAAATAAAGGGGAATAAAATATAAAATATTTGCTGTCCTATAAATTTGTTTTTCGTAAAACAGAAAGGAACTTGAACATCACCTGAAGCCTCATTTACAAACGATGAATACATGGAACATAATCTTGAGTGAAATAAAAAAATGATTTTATTTTTAAAATCAACATAGGATCAATTTGATGATTGCTAGATACATTTCTCAGATTTTCTAATCGTGATGGGTTCATACATTTTATAAGTTCCCATTCAACACGGGTCAATACAAATCTAATTTAATTGGATCTAGTAGTCAAGTAAATATATACGACACATTTAAACATTTTGAAATTCATAAACAAGAGCCAGATGGTGGTTAATTTATCCTATCTATCATTATCTGAGCTTGGGTTGGTGGAACACATGGTGGAGGAAATATCACATTCTAAGACTGATGGTCA
Source organism: Umbra pygmaea (assembly GCA_016801145.1). Classification (NCBI taxonomy): domain Eukaryota; kingdom Metazoa; phylum Chordata; class Actinopteri; order Esociformes; family Umbridae; genus Umbra; species Umbra pygmaea. The sequence goes on from JACXGM010002273.1 coordinate 11,985, forward strand.
GATGGTCCAAGACAGTACCCAGCATCCAACTCTCTAGATATTGTCTAACCATGAGACAGAAATCCTTTAGGAAAAACTTTTCAATTTACCCTCAACTAAATCCAACTCAAAATATTGGTCATCATATAAAATCATGTGGTTAAAGACAGATAAGGAACCAGCCCATGTAGAGTAGATGTACAGTACAAGGAGTTTTAACCGTGAACAAACACACAGAAGCCTGAGCCTCTGACCAACCCTAAATAAGATCAAACTGCTGAAGTTTTTAGCATGAGAACAAGACTAGAAAAGTTCAAAATGTTGCAAAGGTTCAGACACTCATTAACTCAGTACATGCAAAGGTCCTCTGGAAATGATAGGAGCTCAGTACCCTGCAAGAATGTCTCTTCCTGATCAATAATTGAAGATGCAATTAACAGGCTGCCTCGTGTTGAAGTGAACCCGCCTCTTGCAAAACCAACAAACCTGGTTATGAATCCATCAATAGCAACTCATCTGGAAAATTCTTGCTGTCGAGCACAATAAAAATCTTTAAATGGATCCTACAAAAACATTTTACATAACACCTAGACATACAGTGGCTGCCTGATAGCCAGTGTAGCTTTAGCAATGAACAAAATACTGTCATTGTGTTTCCCTTTCACCAACTCCAAGAAACATGCTAAGAGCAAATCTCTGACCAGTTTCTTACCAGAACCTAACATGACAAAATAACTGTATTTCATCTGGTGAACTGCAAGACCCTGAAATATCTTGTGAATGTTTGGAACTTATCACTGTTGTCTGGCAGTTCCATGATGCCATAGTATTTGATGTATCATATCAGCAAGAGTCCTCCAATCAGTTTCCCGTGACAAATGTAGTGAAGCCAGTGCCGCGTTTAGGATTGAACTATCCACCATGCTGCACGAGGCATTCCCAAATTCCAAACAAGGGTGATGGAGTTGTTTGCAACTGTCTGTTTGCAGATGACTGAAGACCAACTGTCGGTTCCCAAGCCAACCTGCAGACCAGTTCTCAACTGCCTACAAAAATTCAGTCTTTAGAAATCAGCATCAAGTTATTATCAGCCTACTCACAGTAATCCTTACATGGACCCAACTGTACTGTCAAGAAACTCCAAGTTCTAATCCCAGTGCCTTTACTGAGCTGCTGACTGACAAGTGGCTGTGAAACCACGTTGATATCTCTGTCACTTCTACCTGTACTGTCTCTGAATAAACTACTAAGTATCAACTGACAAAAGAATTCCAGAGCTCTGCTCACATGCTTAGCATTCGCAAACTGTTTCTTTTTAGGAAAGCACAGCTTGATTCTAATCTTTATATGCAGATCATCAAAGAGGTGACAAATGGAAATGTTAAAGGTTTTAAAGTGTTTCTTTTCTGAAGAAACACTTTAAAACCTTTAACATTGATAGGGAGATGTTGTAGAATGAAAGTCTTAGAATACTCTCATCCAGTATAATTTAGACTTGTAAGAGACTCCTAGGAGGACACTACCATAATTTAACTCAGATTTAACCCCAGATTTGGGGTATTTATTTTAATTATTTTGTTGGGACAAAGCAAGGCTTACACAATTCAATAGGTTACACAAACTGTTTTTACTGACTTAGAATGGCTGAGAGCCAATGATCATACCTGACACCACATCATACTAAAATGGTCTCAGTTCTAGCTGTTATGTTTATAAATGGTAATTTGGGTATAATCTAAATACATTATGACATTGTGTCTATATCCTAATCCTCAATAATTTACTTATAGCTTGACAATAAAAAACAATGCATTTCTTTATCTTGTGTGTGCTAGATGTTGTAATTCCTAATTATATTCTGATAATTGCCTCATAATTGGTCAAGTTTCCAAAAATACTAAGTTATAGTCATGTTATTACACATAAAATGCTGTTACATTTGGGTATGTCTATTTAGGTGGAAATCCAAGTTCTTCCATTTTATTTAAGGACTTAATATCTAGTGTGACAGATAGCACTTCCTAAACTACAGCTCTGGAAAAAATTAAGAAATCACTGTAAAAGTAAAGTGTCTCTAGTTTTACTATTAATAGGTTTGTGTTTAGGAAAAATTTACATTTTTGTTTTATTCCATAAAATACTGACAACATTTCTCCAAAATTCTAAATAAAACATTTTCATTCAGAGAATTAATTTTCATCTGGTCAAAAAAAAAGACAGATGCAGTGTTGTCAAACCTCGAACAGTGCAAAGAAAATAAGTTAAACAACACTATGGTATACTAATGTATTAACTTAGGAACAGTTCAGAAATCAGTATTTGGTGGAATAATAACAATTGTCTAATACTAATAATTGGTTTTCATGCATTTTGGCATGCTCTCACCAGTCTTTCACATTGTTGTTGGGATACTTTATGCCAGTTCTTGGGCAAAATTATCAAGCAGCTCGGCTTTGTTTGATGGCTTGTGACCAACCATCTTCTTCTTGATCACATTCCAGAAGTTTTCAATGAGTTAGATTTAAGAAAAAATTGCAATGGTCTGTTAATTTTTTTCAGAGCTCTATACGAGCATCCACTGTACCCAAGAATCATCACAGTCATAGACAACGCCAGGCTCTAATATACGCAGGAATGAGAAGTACTGTTGCATCTTCTCAGAAGCCTACATTAGAAAATGTTGCTGAATTTGCAGACATGGAAATTTCCTGGAGAGGTTGTGGGAAAAGTCAATACAAAATATTTTTCTGAGCAAAGAACGATTTGCCTTTATTTTCTCTTGCAAAATGGAGTGCTATATACAGTGTTAATTACTGCAGAAAACTTTATAATACTGTAAATAAATGGTAGCTTGTGTAAAATATGAAACATAATGGCCTATTTAATTCCAGTGTTTATTTGAAGGCAGGACATAGATACCATTTCTATCTAAAGAAAACTTTAAAACAACTTAATGATAAGTAAAAAAAAATCTGCCCACATCAGTTGCTTTAATGTTTAGAAACACGCATGGCCTAATTACAATACTTCCGAATGATTCAGTAAATAAAGGACATTATTGTACCAATAAAAGGTGAATGGAGAGTGAAAATCCTTAACAGCTATTATTTATAATGAAACTAAATCATAATTATGGTGTCTGGTTTCTATATGAATCTAAGTAATTGTGTCTATATAATTTCATGTACAATTGTAATTTGAAATGTACACAACAGTCATAAATGAGGCCCCAGATGAGTAGAAAACAACGTGACCTTCAAAGAATCAATCATCCATTGCTTTATAATCCATCACACTTCAGCCAGCGCTTCTACATTACCAAATATATAAATGGCATCCTATTGCATTCATCAATTGCAGTATTCTAATTTGTGCCATTTCACTAACCAAAACTCCTCACGTCAAATTTAAGATTTCATCAAACCCTGTCAGTCCTGAGAAACTTAAATGGAGCCGCCAGAATAACAATCGCACAGTTTATCAGCACTGGCGTACCTGGTTTCTGGAATGGTCTCTACCGTCTCCATTGCAACATCCATGCTTTATTACTTAAATATTTTGGACCAAACAGTACTTTTTATTCTGTGAACATATTAAATACAAAACAGTTGGTGTTCAATGGGGAGCATGATTATACAAAGTGTCAATGATTTAACGACAATAAAAAGGAAATGGAACAATTTCTACTTCTAAAACCTTTTGTGGGCTGAGTTCTTCAATTGTATTACTTAGGATATCAGTTGTAAAATGTGAAATTGTAAGTAATTGTACAGGAAGATGGGCCAGAACATTCCCTGCACTAAACACGTATCTCTGATTAGATAACTAGTTTAATGTAATGTGGCTGTTGAAGGGTTTCTCAGCTGGGCATGGTATGTACATAGGTGGAAGGGCTTTAGTTGGCAAGTCCGGCACAGCATGCGTGTATTGCATGATATAACATATGTCCTTTATTATTGTCTAGGTATGATTAGATAATAATTACAATACAAACATTTACAAATTTGGAAAATTGCTGATTGTGACTTAGTATCTCTTTTCATGCAAGAATGTCAGAGATTGATTACATCACAATTATGTAAAAGCTATTGCCTTTCCCAAAATAAATACGGTATAACCAGTTGTAGATTGTTGGATAATTGCCCCCTGCACTGCCCCTAAACCAAAATGTGAAAACAAGGTGTCAGCTTGGAAACATTTTGTGTTCTGTGAATCCCATTCTAAGGCAAAAGATTTAATCAGGAAAGTGTATGAAACCAGTAGTAGGGAACTGGCTTGGACTTAGTATGAAATGTAGCAAACTTTACGGTATTGACATTGTAAATCAAAGTAAATCAAAGCATGTGCTACTCAGAACAATGAGTTTCTTCTATTGATGAATGCTTCCCTACTTTGGCAAAATAAAATGATTCGGTAACATGATTTCTTTATGAGCATTGTTGACAATTGCTTGTCCATGATGTTTTCACCTGTCGATTTCTCCCCAAAACAGTTCCTCTGAAAATGTAATGTGAACCTCGAAGGCCTCTTTGTTGGAGAAGGTACTAGGAGTTTGGATGAACCAACATAAACAGAGCCAAGTTCCTGGTAAAAACAATCCTGTCTGAATCTGGCTCACTAATTTACCCCCAGTAGGAGTGACAAAGCACTTTTCAAATCCATTCTGCAGAACAGTGTTCACGACTGAAACCTATAATTCCTTTCGAGACTATACCTCTGTAGAAGGTACATCCACACAAAGCCATTTTGCTAGCCTCTAGTCTAAAATCTAGTGGTAGTCTTTGGCTTTCCAAGAGTTTTTGCAACTTCCAAAATGTGTGTAAGAGAAACGGCACTGCGAAAACAACGAAACAAAAACAAAAGACTCAGGAGTAGTTGGCCTTGATTTTCATTTGTGAAAAGTTCTCTCACTAAAGTGAAAAAGAGAAAAATAGAAAGGAAAGGTTTTTGAAAGCTCTATAGAGAGGGTGCCTTTTAATAGCTGTCCCCTCAGGCTATTTCCTTTATCCGGCGCATGTAGTCATGCAGTTCCTCTGGGTCCTGGAAACCCATGTCCTGACAGACCCACTGAATGTCCTCTTCATCTGCAATGGGGATGGAATTGTAGGGTGTGTCTTCTGTTGGGAGTGTGGTGAAAGTAGTGAACTTGACCCGCTTGCGCTTGGAGGTGGGCGAGCTGGCCTCCTCTGCGTTGTCCTTGGTGGAGCCCCCGGAGCTGCCGTCACCCCTCCCGTGGACCTGACTCTGAACGCTTGTCTGGGAGCTGCCGCTGCTGTGGTGGTCGCCGTGGCAACAAGTCTGACCACCCTCCAGTGGGTTAATGTGGCTCTCCACCGTCTGAGGTGAAAGGTCACTCTGAGCCCTCAAGGGCTGTCCATTCCCTAAAAAAACCCAGTGGTGAGAATGGTCCATGTTAGCCTGACCCTCTGGGGGTATTCTCTTGTGCCTGTACTTCAGGACAAACACGATGCAGTTGATGAGAAAGACCAGGATGGCAAGGCAGAAGACGCCCAGGAGAGCGTACATGCCGATCTCCAGGTCGGTCATGCTGCGCGGCTCATGGATGAAGTCGTTATCTTCTTCTTCCTCCTCCTCCTGTCCCTCAGTGGGCCTCTCTTTGCTGCTCATGGTAGGAAAGTTGGTGTAGTCGATAGGAATGCTTGCCGGCTGCTCGTTGGTTGGCTCAAAGCTTCCACCACCAATGTCGGAGTCCAACATTGGACCTTGGGTAGGCTGATCAATCTCGATCTCGGTTTCCTCCTCTGAATCATCCTCCGGACCGAAGTGCACTTTCACGTAGACTGGGGCAGATGCTATAATACTCTTGCGCTTTGTTTTCTGACAGGCCTCACAGATGGTCATCTCCACACGCACAATATCCCCAGAACCTTCGCCCTCTGCCGCTATCACTGGCCAGCGCTGCTGAGGCTCCTGTGATATGGACACCACCTTGTCGTCCAGTGTGGAAGCGTTAAGGTTGTAGTCCTTGGGGTCGAAGAAGGTCAGAGGCGATGCAGTGCCGTCACTGTAATGCAGCCAAATGGACAAGCTGGCCTCCTGTGACAGGAAAATATCATTTTAGTCTTTATTTTTATGTAAATACAGCTTCAAATTCCACTTTTGTTTTCCATACACATTTTTGCTTATTATACATACAGTAACCCCATGGACAATCTTTCCTAAAGACTGGAGTAACCTTTTTTGTTGTTGTTAAAAACACATATACACAAGCCAACATTTTTTTATTGCAAAAACAAACACCATTTCAATTCAAACATTTAGAAAATACAAACATTTGTTGATATTGTTTGTTTCTTTTCTCAAAAGCGAAGCATTTTGAAAGTTCGAACAGATGCTTTTTCATGCTTCTCTGTGTGAAGTGAATGTGTGTGCCCAATTCATGCCTTTGAAGTCTCCGACTAGCTCCGATCCCTAAATCGTCTAAGCATCTCTAAACGATGGCACCTCCTGCCTTGCCACAGCCCGAGATGCACAGACGGTCTGTCTCAGAAGTTAAGATACATATAGCTCGCTCTGAGACAAGAAGGGTGAGTGGGTGTTTTCCAACTGCTATCCTGCTGGTAAACAACAGACAGAGCTGCACGACTGCACAGCAGTTTACCTGACAGCTTGAGTCTGGCATTAGCAGAGCCAAGCAACATTTGGTGGCAGTGTCTCCAAGTAACAGTGTTTTTCTGGGGCCTTCTTTGGCTCCTGCAAAAACAGTACCACTGAGCTCTGCCTCGTGCACCTGCCCTGTAGGCCTGACAAAAGGATAGAGCTTTTCTGACAAAGCGAATTTAGTCTCAAACTGAGACACATTTTCATATTTCAATGGAAGAGGCATTTATCAAAATGCTCTCTGGATTAGATTGGAACGCCCCTCTTGGAGAGCTTAGATGTGTTTCTCTTTGATATAGGCAGAGGAGTCTGAACTTCAAGGTTGCTATGACATTCCAGCTCAAGCTCCAGCCTCTGTCATCTCTGCGTGTCAAGATGAAGGGGCGCTTTGAAACATATTATTTGAATAATACATTGAGTATGGCACCATGTCCTAATGAACACACTCCAGTGTTTCACTGACATATTAAAAAGGTTGGACTCCAAGCAAACAAAGCCCACAGTGCACTTAATGTTGAATGTCCTAGCAGTGGACTGGAATATTCAAATTATATTATATCGACAGGAAAATTAACCAGTCAGGAGAATCCATTGTTTCACATTACATCGTCTTTTAAGAGCTCAAGTAGCAGACAGATCAACAATATAATTCAACTATTACATTATGCACTGTACATTAGCTCATTAGGACTTTACAGTACACGGTGGGATAAAGTATTACATTATGTACCATACATTAGCTCAGTAGGACTTTACAGTACACTGTGGAATAAAGTATTACATTATGCACTGTACATTAGCTCAGTAGGACTTTACAGTACACTGTGGAATAAAGTATTACATTATGTACCATACATTAGCTCAGTAGGACTTTACAGTACACGGTGGGATAAAGTATTACATTATGTACCATACATTAGCTCAGTAGGACTTTACAGTACACGGTGGGATAAAGTATTACATTATGTACCATACATTAGCTCAGTAGGACTTTACAGTACACGGTGGGATAAAGTATTACATTATGTACCATACATTAGCTCAGTAGGACTTTACAGTACACTGTGGAATAAAGTATTACATTATGTACCATACATTAGCTCAGTAGGACTTTACAGTACACTGTGGAATAAAGTATTACATTATGTACAATACATTATCTCAGTAGGACTTTACAGTACACGGTGGGATAAAGTGCCACGGCACAAACCACCACGAGCCGCGCAGGATTCAATCCACCCAGTTTGTAAGAGAGTTTAACATCTCTGAGTCTTATCCAGACAAATAAATGCTGATTCATTCCTGGCTCCTTTCGGTTCTCAGAGGTAACGTGTCTTAGAAGCACAATGACTATAGCTGCCCTGGCAAACAAGATTACAGTTCACACTCGGGATGGTTGAACTCAACAAATGGTAATCAAAAGCCCATATAGTCTAATAAAACATATGAAGTGGGGAAGATTCCAGGTTAACAGAAAGAGACCTTGGCTTGTCCACTTCTCTCAGTTATAGTTTATAGCTCTCATTCATTTATGGAGTAAAAAAAAGATGTTTAGCAGACATGGCTATGGAGATTTTTCCTGTGAAACTGGTGTATAATAGCATGAGCACCCCTTTGAGAGTTCCACTGGCCGAGGGATTGGCTGCCTTTTATGGCCTTGCCTTGGAGAGCACTTCAGGACAATACATTACGCTAATTAAATTTTAAGGTGGCCGAGCAGCGAAAGGCAAGAGACACTGGAATTTAAAGCTCAACCCTGACAGTTGAGTTTCCTTGGCCACAGCTAGAGCAAAGGGGAAATCTCTTTGATAATTTCCTAGGCTTTGAAACCTGTTTCTGTTCGCTCATCAGGACAGAATATGAAAAAACACTGCCCAAGTGTGATGAACAGTCAGATCCAGCATCTCAGGAAAGATGACCAATTATTTCTTCTACCTCTTATCATGTATTTATGCGGATGTGATGAGTGCTTTTTTGTTGCCTAGGCTCGAATCTTGGGGAATTGTTTGGGCACACCACAGCATTAAGGCAACTAGGCTAATGAGCAATGCAAGCGTCAACAGTCCATCTTGTGAATGTGTGATGTCATGAAAATTCATGAGCACTTCTCACAGATGTTCCTCGTAACTTTTCTAAATCAATTCCAGGATCATATTAGCAGGCAAGACAACATCTTACACACAGGAAGTATTGTTTTAGAGACTTCCATTTTCCCAATGGAAATCCACCCATGCAGGTAAAAAAGACAGAGTAAAAGTTATTGTTTTTCTGATTGTACTTTCAACTAAGAAATGAGATCCATGCATTAAATCAATGTAGTTTTAATTAAAATACAGTTAAGATTTAAGACACAAGAAGAATCAGCTTTCAGCCTACTGTTTTATCTGTATGTAAAGGCTTTTAAATTACCTTGGCAATAGGCACATGGCTGTTCTTGTATTAATATTCACATCATTATATAAAATACATATTAAAGGCCTTTCAATTAAAATCAATAGAATAAAGAGGAGTGTACAGTATTTCTGTTCCCTGGGGAGACATTCCTATGAAGTTGTTGAAGGCATGTCCTGTTTTTTGTTCAGACAGACACTGTTACCATGGCAATACCTTCTATATTTTGGGGTGAATGATTTGACAATGTTTTATGTTTTTCATGTCTTTTGTCATGGAGTATCTTTGAAAGCCAAAACATAGCTAGTCTGCACACTGAAGAAGAGTTTTCTGTTTAATGATTCATAGAGTTGCTGTGGTGCTCTCTTATTAAGTAAATAAATACGTACCTTGGTGAAAATGAAATACCTTCTGAGTACAAAAAAGATGTTGATATATTGTTTGACTATAAACTTTTATTAATGATATCCACTCAAACAAAATTAAATCATAGATTTCATCTTATAAATGTATATTACCTGCTTTAGTGCAGCAAGTGTCTGCAGACCAGTTGCCTTGGCGACCATAGTGTGGCTGTTTCCAGGGCTGGGCATTAGCAACAGAGCAAGTCCGGAGATGGCATGGACGCGAAGTTCCAAGATGGAGACTTTCTCCTCTGTGACAGAAAACAGTGTCTCTCCCAACATGGCATCCACGGCAAGTGGAGACTCCACCTGCAAACAACAGGTGAAAAACAACAGGTGAAAAACACCAAATAAAACACTGACAGATAGTAATACAAAGAAATGCGAAGGCGTGCACAGGTGGGTGTATGTTTGAGTTTGAGTGTGTGGGAAAAGTGCCTTGAGTCAAAGGTTTAGCACCGAAAACTGCCTGCTGACTGGAGACTGCCACTTCATCGTTTAACCTTTTAATCTACATTAGAGCTCTTACCAATGGAGGGGTAGCAAAAACCACCAAGTGCCTAACGGTCACCAAATGGAATAAAGGTGCAAATTCCAAGATAAAACACCCAACCAAGCTAATAATTTAAAGTTCATTATCAGACTGTATCTGTTGGTTGGAAACGTCCATCAAGTGTGTGAAAAATGTTTTAATGGAGAGTAGACAATCACACACACACACCTCATACAGGTGGTTAAGATAGATTGTGTGTCTTTTTATTATTAATGTACTACTGTGTTTTTTGTGCTATTTAAAATAAGCATTCTGCATAATTATTAATGTTTGTGAACATGAAAGAAAGTAAATCAGCTCTCAAAATTCCATCAAAGAATTGTACATGTGGTTTAGATATGACAGCCCCCACCCCCCAAATTTTCTTCTCTCTATTTTTGGAGAGTAAATAAATGTTCCCTACTTAACTAATTGAATGTGTATTTCTCTGATGACAACAGCAGCTAGGCATGGGAGTTATTTGGTGAAAAACATTCTTCTCATTACCCAAATAGCTTGTTCACCTTCAGGCAGAGTACATCATTAGCTATCCAAATATTTCCAGTTGTGCTCATTCAAACCGGGTGTCATGCCACTTCTGTAGCTTCTGATATCGAATCTACTGTGAAATGGGACATCAAGAGCTCAGACTCTGTTCATTTTACCCATACGATTATTTCAAGGTGCTAAAAATCCTACAGCATTCACATTTGTGGTCTGTTATATAATTACAGGTCTTCTCCCACTTCAAAACAGACATTGAGATGTAATAAGAGCACTTTGGAAGAGAAAGAGTTGCCATCCAGTTCTGTGGATTATAGTGTGCTGACGAGACCAAAATGTCTGGGAAGGTGACGTGGACATTAAATAGCACAGTGTCGTGGATCCCATTCTTTTCAGCCCTTTTGTAGAATGCCTCATGATGCGGCTTGACATCACCGCCCTCATATGTTTTCAGACAGTCTGTCATCTTCTGATCCCCAATGACTGCCGTTGGGAACTCCCAGATGCACTTTGTCAGAATCAGAGTTTTCTAATGTGCTGGAAAAAAGAGTTCCAGTTCGATGGTCATCCGTCTCAATACAGCACACTCCTTTTTCTCCCCTATGCTAGATAAGAGTATCGTAGATGAACACAGGACCACAAGAATTTAAGAGTATTTCCTTTAATCAATGAAGTTGTTGTGTACGTTGTTTGTATTTTCTGGCTAACTTAAGTGGTCTGTAGAGTAGCAGTAATGATGAATACCTGACAGGGACTGTGCAAAGGCTAAGGGGTAGAGAAATGGGACCTGCAACTTCTATTGCCCATCCCTCATCATGATACAATTACAAAATTAAAAGGTGAAATGTTGTACGTTACAGTATTTTCCCTTTGAATGGTGATTCAGAACAACACGTTGTACTGTGTGTAACTTTTTTAAAGTAGGATTTGGTTGAATGTCTACGTGAAATACATAGATGATCAGAAATGGGTATTGATAAATAGCTAGATAACAACTGCTGAAGTATTGTTAGCTATTAGCCATGTCACCATTGAAACTAAAAGTTAATTGCTAAGCTAATTGTAGTGTAAGTATTTAAACATTCAAAAAAGCTGGTCCTATGAAAAAATGTGTGTAATGTACAGATGCTATGTTTATACCTATTGGTTAATACAATACTGTGGGACTAGGTTAATGCATAGGATTCTACATGTTTATGGAGGATGGCTGCAGATAAGAGAGGGTGGAGGCTCTTGAAGAGGCACTGGAGCAAGATGACAAGGCTTTGGGGGAGGAAGCCGTAAACTGTACATGGTGCATGAAGTACCCCCAATGGTTTTCTTCATTTAATATTTCTTTGTTTACAAATGTTGCGGGCCTTCCAAGAAGCCCATTGTGTTGTTATTTCCTCCATTGAGCTTTCCTCTTTGTGTCTGTGATCTGTCTGAGGTGCAATTCTTTTGTCAAAATGTGTCCGCTTCATTGCACTCAACGATAGCTTTCAGCGCCCCATCAACATATTACACAAATAATCTCTTCTGAATTGGCTCAAATTCACTATTGAAAGGGTCGCTTCAACCTGCGTCTGCTGCCAACTTTTAAACATGGTGGAAGATCCGTAATGGTATGGGGAGTGATCTTGTAGGAGTCATTAAGTTTGAAGATTGCTCAACATTGTTGTATAAGGGCCAAGGAATGTTAGGCCAATTTAGAGATGTATACTTTGGTGCAAAATTGTTCCCTCTTTATGTTTCAATATTCCAGGATGATAATACCCCAAAACACACTGCTAAACAATTTCAATAGTGGTGTCATAAACACAAGGATTACATCAAGTGACTTCAAAGTTAACCCAAACACCAGATATAACTAACGGAAATGTAGACAGACTTACAGATATGGTCATTCAAATGTGTACTATCGTATGTATTGAAACTACGATATATAGATGTTCTACCGGAAAATTTCCAATTATAGACCAATCGGAAAAACAATTCAAAGTACTTTGGGGAATGTTTAGTTTAGGCATAACATGGTAGGTTATTGAGTTTAAGGTTAGGGTAAGGTGAGATTAAGGTTAGATTAAGGTAAACTGACTTTTGTAAGTTTAGTAAATGTCCAAGCTTTACGTTTCCATGGCTCTGGAAATATACACATGTACAGTATTTTAATTTCTTGTTTTGTAAGATCTTTTACAAATCGCCATGAGAACAGCCTTTTTTTATTGTAAGTTCTTGACCAGAGGACCATTAAAGATCTGAAGGCTTTTCCTCTTGAAGGACGGTCTATCATCACACTCCAAACCATTAGGGGCTAGTATGAAAGCATTCCAAGAAGGATCGGACCTGTTCTGTAGGATTGGACCTGTTCTGTTTTCCCCATTTTCATCCAACCATATGTCACCCAGCCACCAATTATTTTTGCACTGTTCACTTTGCACTAAGCGTTTAGTCAGATCATGCATGGGATGATTATGTTCAACAACTATACTGCTGCAATTTAATTTACAGGATCTAGACACAAGGAGTCGCTGGAACGCAACGTGACAGGATCGATAATCTGATTTATCTAACCCAAATCCCAGGCAGCACTATGCCAATTTGTGCTGCCTCATGCAGGAGGTCTGGAGAAAGTCAGAGAACCCAAAATCAGGCTGAAACCACAGACTATCATGACGTAGACTGTCCTGCAATGCACGCAGACCCCCATGTCCTTCCATTCTACCTCAGTGTCTCACTAGGGACTTGAACGTCCCCATTTGAAACATGTCTGCCAAAACTGCTAAAAAGAATTGCCCAAGAGCACAATTATATTTCCTATTGACTGACCTTGGATTTTCAAATCCTCCAAGAGTACAGATATCAAGTCCAACCAAACTCTGATATTATGACATAACAACCATTTCTGAAACTGCCTCAAAATATGAACATCTTTGGAAAGTACAAAGAATATACTCTATCGATTCTGTTTCTGTGTGGCTTGACACAGGACTGACTGTTCAATGCCCCATATACTGAGCATTCGTTTTATTCTATTTACTCAAGCCCCACCCCAAAGAATGTGTGATGTGTGTGTGCGAAATTAAGCATTTTACTGTCAACATGTGTTGTTTTTAAAGCATGTGTATTTGCCTATTTGATTTTAGTGAGTATAACTGTGTCTAATAGGCTTAATTGAAAATATTTGATTTTCAATTGTTTTTTTCTATACCAGTGACAAAGTATTGGGACACAATCTGTTTCAAAGTATTTAGAATATAATGCAATTGTCACAACCGCAGATGAAATTCACCCATTTTCTAAAATATATTGTGGTTATTTTTTGCCATTTATGTTGCCTTTTCCATTTTTGTGGCAGAGTTGCAATTAATTGGTTACACAGTAGTTAAGTGTTTAAGAGACTGCTATTAGTCTACAACTTGATAAATTGGTTACACAGTAGTTATGTGTTTAAGAGACTGCTATTAGTCTACAACTTGATAAATTGGTTACACAGTAGTTACGTGTTTAAGAGACTGCTATTAGTCTACAACTTGATAAGTTGCTTCTGTAACATAACTTCAACTTTCTGAAAAACAGTTTACATTTCGCACATTGTTTTATTTTATTAAACTAAATCAAAAGTATTTAAAAATGTCTGTGGCTAATTCTGCCTTACCACATTCTTCTGTTACTATAACACAGGATGCACAATCGTATATATTTGTCTTGGATTACACCAAGAACTCTGACTGAAACACATGCCAATTTAAATTGTCTGTCTTTAGAGTCCCAATCCATAATATGCTATCATATTCCCTGTAAAGTGGTATACTTTTGATGAGAGCAATATGAGCCCAAGTCAAATTAGTTCACAAATTAAGGAATATGGGTCTATATATGTCATGTTTCTTATCTCCTCTTGGCCATTAGTAGAAAGAGGTTACCTTCAACAATGACTGGGATAAGATGCTGAACTAATTGAGTGAGTAAATAAACTCTCACAACAATGTAAACAATACTGAATCAGACTCTTAAACCTTTTGCTGTGCCATGTATTTTTTTAAGACAATAATGATCTTTTATGGATAGAAGAGCGAAGAAAGAGTGGTGGGGGAGGCAAAAGCATAGATTTCACAAAGTGCTTTTCTGCACTTCAATTATTAATGACCTTAGTCGTTTTGCTGTTTAATTAGCAAACTTATTTTGTGTGGGTGTGCATTTTTTTATCAAAGTTTCCTCTCGGTCAAAATGAGACCGTCAAAGTTTAGATGGAGCAAATCAACTGTTACACCACAAATAATTAATTGTCAGAAAAATGTGGTTTGCTTAATGACAGAACTCTTATAAGTCATTTATGTTCAAGAGTGAATCTTCTAAGTTAAGTAATTATGTTCAGGAGATCCATGATTCACTCAACCAAAGTGCTGAATATTTCAACAGAGGGAGCATAGTGAGAAATAGGCAACTCGTCTTGTTCTAGGACAAACAGGTCCAGTAGTTCTTTTGTGCCATAAAACAAACTATAAGCTGAATATATGTTAATTGCTCACAGCTTTCAATAAGTTTGGTTTTCAGAGCCATCTATCACTCAGGTTAAAAAGTAGCACTGCTATTTGCAAAACGTCTTAGCCAAAGAAATATTTTAGGCTTCTTCATAATGTAATGAAACCATTCTACAGTATTACGGTTATGTTTTGCAATATTCTTTTAGGATTTTGATAGGCCTTAACTTCTGAGGGTCTCAGAACACAAGCTAAAGAACAAATTTAAGCTGGAGTCATATACATTGGCCTCCACTAATATTGGCACCCTTGTTAAATATGAGTAAAATGGCCTGTGGAAAAAAAGGTCTTTATTGCTTATCTTCTTGATCTTTCATTGAAAATATTCACAAAAATTTAACCTACCTTTAATTGAAGTAAAACTATTAAAAGAACAAAAGTGAAAAAAGCAAGTCTGAGCAAATTACACTTAATTTGGAAGCAATGACTACTGGGGTATAAATATGAGGTGACACAGACCAAATAGTCAAAGTCAGCCATCACTACGGCAAAATAATGACAATACAGGAATGATCAATGATGTGCCACAAAATATAGTTGAGCTGCACAAATCATTAAATGGCTATATGAAAAAAGTTAAACAGTTGAAAATGCACATTTCCATCATCAGAACAATAATTAACAACTAACTTAAAGCAACTGAAGTTGTTAACAACCTGAATTGGCCTAGATGATTTACCCCCCGACACAGTGAGAAAGATAGTTCTATTGTCCAAGGATCTCCAAGGATTGCACTGGGTTTTAGGGTCAGAAATTCTCCAAAGGTATGATCAAATCATACATAATCACATGTTGTCTGGGTGGATTGCCAGAAAAAAAATCTTGCATTTTTAAAGACAATGGACCTTTTAACAGAGTTGTGGCTCAGCAGAATTCGTATTGACATAAAAAAATATATTCCGGTACATATATTTTAGGGACAATAAGGAAAAGGCCCCATTGGGTTAGTGCTACGGCACAATTCAGTAATATCATCGCAACCAGAACGAGCGAATCAAAGTGTCATACTTTCCATACACTACTGCTCACACTGCCTCATAAGGAGCTCATATAGTGTTTATGTTATTTTACTTGTATGCCTTCCTTAAAACTGGAGCTGCTGCCCCTGCGACCCGATCTCGGATAAGCGGATGAAGATGGATGGATGGATGGCCTTCCTTAAAACGATTGGATAAATAGTTGGCACCCAGATTGACATAAAATAGTAGGCTATGCCTATGTGAACAAAACAGCCACAAGCAGGTGATACGCTAACAGAGGTTAATTATTTTAATGGCGACTGGTGGAATGCAACTAATTTATTCAGCAGAACAAATTCAATGGCATTTATTTGTACCTAGGCTTCATTAGGGAGCTATTACGCATTGGATGTCTATTATTGTTTGTCAAATATATATTCATTTGAAGACAAGCATTTATCCCAATGCAAGACACTTCTCTCCTCAGCAGGAGTTTCACTTTTTACTGGTCAAGCCAACGAGTAACCACGGCGCGTGAAAAATGAATTGTGCGCTTAACGTTACACTATATGTGCCATGTACTGTATACTTCTGTCAGGCTCAGAAATATAGTTTTTCTGGATATGTGGATTGCATTGTAAATTTCACGAACCTCAACAGCTGTTTCTCGCTTGCTTAAAGTTATGATTTTTACCATAGAGTAAAACGGTGGTAGGATCATTTGATAAATCAAATATAGGATTGTTCATACACACACTTGATAAATGAGCCCCCAGAAGTGGGTTTAAAGTAGCCAGAAAGATAGCCATGCTGAAGGTTTCTTGTTACAACTGTGAAGTATGGTGGTAGATATTTGATGTTGTGGGGCTGTTTCCTATGGCTCTAGACAACTTGTTAGGATACATGGTATCATGGGCTCCATCAAGTACCAGCAGATATTAAATGAAAACATAAACCCAATAGAAAACCATATTTTTTATGATACAACTATATTCTCTTTCAACATCACTTAAGGGTTAGATAGGTCAGGAATGAAAGAAATATATTAATACACAACAGTGGTTGTCCAAACAAACACCTGGTTGACTAAAAGACCAGTGAAATATGGTAACTGTGCTCTAGACAAAAATAAAGGCATTGTTCTTTGGCCAGACAGCAAGTGTTTTTTGTAAAGACATTATGGTTATAGTTATAATATTTTTTCATATGTTTGACATATTTTATTTTTGATATATAACCTTTTTTTATACAGGGTAAACAAGCTGAGACCAGAGTGTCTTTCACAGATGTACCCCATGATAGAACAATATAAAAACACCAACCAAAAAACAAAAAGAACACAAGTAAAAGATGCAAAAAAATAAAATAAAATAGTTGAACAAAAAAAAATGGCATTAGGTTTTCATAAGCATTTATACATTTAATTATTAAACTAAAACCGCGTATGAGATTCTGAAATGCAAGAACTTTTCTGGAGTATGATTCAATTTAAAGATGCTATGAAAAGAAAATGTGTGCTATACCTTCAGGAGAGTGGAGCCCAACTCCAGCCCCACCAGGACAGTACGGTCCACCAGCTCAGCTATCCTGGGGTCAACCACCTTCAACAAGTCCTGTACCAGGTCGGTCACATCCACCTGCCAGTCAGGTCCCAACATGGTGATGACCTGGTCGGTCCCCTCAGTGGAGGTGGTGTGGAACTGGGTCAGCACCTTCACCAGAGCGCGCTGGTACTGCAGGGTGCAGCCCCTGCTAACGCGACGGTCATCCTCGTCATCATCTGCGTCACTGTCTCTGGCACTCCTGCAAGACGAGTGGGGGCGGGGGGGGGTGTTAACTCTGTCAATGATGTTAGAATGGAGTTAATGTAAAGCTCAGACACTCGGTAATACCACACGCCACCAAACTACTTTTCACGGTTCCCAAGTCGTAAAGGAGGTGTGGAGGTGCCTAGTGCTTAATAAATCAATAGAATGAAAAAATATTTAAACAGCAGAGGAATGTGAAAACAGACACTATGCGGCAATTTTTATCCTACAGTATCTGTATTTTGAATTGAATTATGCAGTTTTGTTATTGTGTATGTTATGTATTTGAATATGTACTTTAATGTGTTTCATGTTTGGACCTACATGTACTATAAAGACTAGTCTTTGCTTCAGCTGTTGCTAATTGGTATCCTAATAAAATACCCATGATGCATGTTTACTCAATTTGCTTCTGTATAATGCTGTAGTTTTTAAATCCTGCATCCTGTTTTGGTAGCTTCTGTTATTAATGGCTTCTTTTCATTATATAGTTTAGCATCGTAGCTCTTAATGTGATAAGCGGCCCAACACTGATCAATGTGAAGGACATCTGTTTCAGTCTCTGTTGCAATGTGCCCTTTGCAAGCGAATATTTCAAGCCCGCATTAAACTCCTTCAGATAAAACCAAATAAGCAAAATGCGGTCTGTCATTCATGTATCAATTGATGTCTAGTTGGACAGAAGGCAAATACATCCAGTACACCCCACCCAAGCCAAATCTGTTCCTCTTTCCTCAGCAGACTGACAAGCTGCGGGCTTTCCCCTTAAATGCTAAAAGCCCTCCTCTGTTCCCAAGGCTAATTAATCTTTGCTTTGACTTATCCTTTCTGATGACTTGAGATGCAGGAGCAGCAGTGGGCCGTCAGTGACTGACAAAGCATATCCCACCCATTGATTCCTGGAGCTTGCCTGAATTTGAAGCAGGCTGTCCCTTACTCCCTAAAAGGTCTGACAATACGTTAACATGCTTCACGTCCACCGCCTGGCTAACGCTAGACATTTAAGGGTAAGAGGCATCGTCGACTCTGGCGTGCTCTCAGCGTCTACGATGAAAATGGCACTGAACAGATGAGTGCATACAAGAATGTTAAGATAAGGCTTGGGTAAACTAGAGAGACATTGTGCTTCTCTTCTTTGACTGATCAAAACTCTCCTCAGGTTAAAGCTAGTTCACCACATTTAAGGGCATATCTAGAAACATGTGTTTGGAATATGGAATGATGTCTGCTCCTATTAGGATACCTGAACAATTTGGAGCTTTAAAGCATATAGGCTGGTAAAATCAATTACATCTCTTTCTTGCTTTAGAACACATTTTTGGCTAATCAATCTTTTTTTATATAGCTCTTTGTGAGAAAGCACTGCTATGACAAAGTGCCTTGACAGATACCCGGCCTAAAACCCAAAAGCAAGCAACACAAGTGATGCACAGTACAGTGGTTGGGAAAAACTCCCTAGTAGGTGGGACCTAGGAAGAAACCTAGAGAGAGGACATACTCAAGGGTGTGGCCTGTCCTCCTTTGGCTATACTGGGTGGGGAATCTGAAAGGTACATGGCCTATTTCATTAAGGCCACATCGTTTATCAGTGTTCAATTACTGTGCATTAATTGATATAGGAATGGCTGGACTGTGACCGCAGTCTTTGCGTAGCATCAACGCAGTTCGGCGGTCTTGTGCAGGGACAATAGAAACAGTATTTTACGTCAGCAGTTACACAAAGTGCTGTTACAGATACCAGGCTGCCAAAAACCCCTAAGACTTGAAGCAAACTCCAAATTAGAGTTGGAACCTAAGAAGCAAAATAGTAAGGGGCCAGATTCAATGGGTTGGCCAGTCATAAATTAATGTAAAGTATACCTTTGGCAATATTGTTGTAAGTAATGAACACACACTGAGGTTTATGGACTTTATTCTGACCTACATGCGTTTTTTAAGAAGTTTTATATGTTTAATTGGGGTTTTGGTTCAATATTTTATGAATCTGTGTTTGAAATACATAACAACATTACTTAGATTAAGTAAGCATAAAGCATTGCCTGACCTTATGGAGGTACAGTGGTGGTGGAACTGATTTTGTCAAGGTTAAAATATTATTCCCGGGAGTCAATGAATTAAAGTGTGAATTAATTTAATGAATAAAGAGAGTTTACAATTACATTACAAGTATAAAAGACAACTTTGCTCTGGAGACTTTAAGGTTAAGAAGGGAAAGTGGCCATGGCGGCAGAGGGATGACAGCCTGGAAAGAATTGCCTTCTTCCACCTATCCACTGTTATTACATGGCCACGGCCAAGGCCTCGGGGTGGGATTGCGATCAAGTAGGGATGTTAACGACCACTTGACCCACTGTGTTATCTGAAGGGCACATTCTAATCTCAGTGGGCCATGTGGCATCTGTAAACTCATCCATCTACTACGTACGCAAACCTTCTTTATGCTAAAACACAGATTAGACAAGTTTGTGACTAGAACTGCAGTTCACATTCTTACCAAAATATGTAACACCTATGCCGTATAAGGCACACATGGCAAAGATGTGTTAAACGTGCAATATGTCATTTTTGGCCACCAGGGGGCTCTCAATCAAAACAATAGCAAAAGATGTACTTGGATGACGTCGGGAGGTTGCGTGGGATCATGGGTTTTGTTATCGTCGTCAATGACAACCTTCCAATCTAGCGTCTCCGGCAGAAAAAAATTTCGCTGACAAAGTAATGTATTGTTAAAAATATTATAACTTTATTCACGTTATGTTTGGCGGTTCCCTGGAACTTAGAGCAACTATATTATATGACGTCATTGAAGGGCGACAAAAAGAAACGTCCCGTGTCTTCAAATTAAATTACAAATTCCTCTGGATTTGAAAGTTGGTGGAAACATTTAGGATAATGTAAGTACACAACTAAGAAATATATATAATATATGTATAGTGATGTTTTCTTTCAATGCAAAGTATGTATTTTGTTATTGTTTTGATTGATATTACATATTGTACCTTTAATAACTCTGTTATTATAGTTTTCATTTTCTTTTTACTTTTCTGAATTGTTGCCTTTTTATGTTACTTGAATGTTGTTAGGCAGAATGTGTAAATAAAGCTGGAAAAAAAACATAGGTACTGCCGAATCCATCAGTGGGTAGACCAAGACAAGATGAGTTGTTTTTCACATTATCTGTCAATGGGTATAGTTTATGGATACGTGTCCCATATAAATTACTTTTTATAATTCTTACAGCGTTTGTAAGCTAGTCATTGAAAGAGAGCCTTTGTCAAAACTTGAAATTCAACAGATATCATGTATTTTCTACATAAAATGAATGTGGGAACAAGAAAACAATTAGAATGAGTATATACTACTACTACAGGATACATAAAAAACAATCAGAAAAATTGTTTCTGTGAAAATTTGACCCAAAAAATGCACCATCATCTGGCCAAACTGAAAGTACTTGTATATGGTCTGACTAAACAACGTTTAAACATTTGTATCAATTGATATTAGAGTACTGATTAAAAATATGCATTATATATGCATGGATGTGCCAACCACACCTATGTGAATGTTTATTAGTTATAAGTGGCCATACTGGCTTGCAGTTCCATGCCTATTTGTGTGGCATTGCCTGTCAAGTTGTTTAACTTTTGAACCTTTAATACCATACTGTTCTCAGCCAAAGATCTTAGTTAAATTTAGTTCTATTAAATAACAGTGATATATTGGTATGCTTTAAACTATGGGTGGGTTTTAACAACAACAACAAAAAGGTATGCACGGTCAGTCTAAAAGGCCTAAATTACAATTGACTACATAATGACAGTTGCAAGTGGAAAATAGTAATGTCAGGAAGGCATCTGGAATAGTTTCTCAGCAAGTGGTACAGGAACCGAGTACACACATACTGCTGATACCAGTCTGCCACTGCTCTTTCAGACACATTTTTGCTTTAACTTCCCTCAGTTTCCTGTCTTATAAAGCAAAAACATGAAAAGGGGAAAAAGTAATTCAAGCAAAATCAGCTCGTAGGCACCGCTTCACTTTTACTCTACCGCGCGTAGTGTTTAATGTGTGGATGTATCCTTACCTGCGGTCAGGAAGAATGGGTACTCTCCAGCCCTTAATAAAGCTCAGGCTGCTGTCAGAGAGCTCCACTTGGAGGGGGAGTTTAGGCACCCACACAGTCAGCTCCAGGGGGGCACTGAGATGCTCATAGCTGAAGATGACACGGACGTTCATGGAGCCCCGCGTCTCCTTCCCATTAACAAACACATAGTCGCAGTTCTTAGACACCTGCAAAAATACAGAGGTGAAGTGTTAGCAGTCACACAGCATTATGCGTTTGCGGTTCCCAGCTTGTACGTGTAACACAGTGTAGTGTGGCTGCAGACATCTCATCTCATCATTAATTTCACCTGTCGATCGTACCACAGCCAGACACAGCTGGTACCATTAATGTCATTATCTCATATAATTAAGGTCCTGTTTTTGTGTTAGTCAGTAATAATAATAATAACAATAATAATAATAATAATAATAATAATACATGGTACTTATATAGCAGTTTCCAAGGGCCCAAAGACGCTTTTCAAATCAGTGTGGTTTGTTGTCTATATGTGATGTGTGCTGCATGCAGACGAGGAGTCAATTCAACCACCTAGTGTATCATGTTGGATTTGCTGTTGCACAGTTTTGCTTAATTCAGTTAAATGAAACACAGGAACCACATTCCTTTTGGTTAAGAGTACATGCAATGTTTTCTATTTTTAGGTTGCAATAATCCTCCTTTGTGAATGTTCCAATATTTTGTCACAAGGGGCTGCTTTTGGTAATTAGAAATATCTGGAAACAGTGTAAACAACACTTCTGGAGTGTGTTCTCCAATCTTTTTGAGAGGTAGAAGTGGCCCTTAAGTACAGCTTACTCTAAGCCTTTTAAAGTCAGGCATACCACTGGCCCCCATCCTACATTCCCACCCACCACTTCTAGAGTCATGATCTACACAAAACAGAGACACACTGGAGAATACACTAACACAAGCTTTTAGGCAACAGATTCATAGAATATTAAAGCCTAATACACCAGGCAACCGCACACAAAATACTGTTGATTTATTTTTCATCCTTCGTCTTCAAGAAGTTACCCCAGTCAGAACATCTCATAAACACCTATCCGTTTAATACTAAATTATTTACTGTAATAGATAGCAGGGTTTCCTTTCGCGATAGTATTGATGATTTATTGTCCGTTGGTATGCAGCTGACACTGTAATCAGAGGAGCTAATCTCGTACAAAGGGGTGTTGAGCTCTGCAGTCGACCCAGGGCTGGGATTCAGCAGGGGGAGGTAGGAAACGGGGCTGAGTAATAAAATACCCAGTCCGTTCAGAAAGGCCTCGCCACTGCAATCCATAAAGACTGGGTGGGATGCCGTCAGATAAAGAGAGACAAGTCTGCCCACACCCACTGCAGTTTGCAATGAGACCTCACTGTCTTCAGCCACCTGGGATGTTGGATGAAATCAGGGTAATAGGCTTTCTGAATTATGATAATTAAGCTCTTGTTTGCTAGGCTTAGATACTGTGCAGAGCAAAGGACATAGCTGGCATCTTATCCCCCAAACCCACACAGAGGCAGGCAGGTAGCTAGACCCTATCTGCACCTGGGACATATCGCTGTTGGCTTCCGCACCACTGTGACGCTAACAACAGCTTCCCTATCACTTTCAATCACTTTGCAGCTATGCCCTTGCTAACTGTGCTAGCCCAAATGATCCCAGCTCCTGCAGGCAGCTAATAAACTTGGCCGGCTAATTGTGAGTCAAAAGCTGTTAACGACTACGGGCATCAGTACCACAGCGGGGGCCTGTGAAAATGCTCTCATGCACAGACTTGAGCGCTGTTGTCGCAATACGGCCCTCTAATGTGCTCTGGCGTCTTACATGGTGCCAGCAGATTGCATGGGAGGGGGGGTCACGGCAATGAAAGACGGGACGCGTACTGCCCACTAGGCTGGAATATAGGCACTGCTTAAACCCACAGGCTGAAACGCAGAATCTAAAATGATCACAACCTGCCTGCAGCTACGATAGATCCAAATCTATTAGTCAGCAGCAGGAAATGTGAAATGTTATGTACAAAATAAGATCTGAATTATCATTACTGGGCATGCTGCAATTAACTAGATTGTCTCCTTGTTGTGAGGCTATCAACAATAATACGATAATTTCTCATTAAATACACAATAACAGAGCAAGGAGACAACACTGCAGATACTAGACCACTCAGGTGTACTTATCGCACTGCCTCCACAAAGCCCCTCTTACATAAGCTTTGTCTCTGGGCTGGCTGAAAGTCGCAGTGTCACATTGGTGTGAGAGGTCGGAACGGAGAAATCCAAGGGCTTGGCAGAGCAAGAGTTAGATGACCACTGGCGTGGAACAGGGCGCTTCTTCACTGCCGCCTTATCTGTGTCCTCAGATGGCTACACAAGACACACGTGCGCACACACACACAACGCAGGGAGACAGGATCAGCTGGGGGAGTCATGCTGCCTGGCGCTTACTGACAAACCCCCACGGGGTCCGCGGCCTCGTCCTCACCACGCCTCCCATACAATGCTGTCCTCCCCACCTTGCAAAGCACAGCATAAAACAATAGGACATGCACAGATGTGTGCTTTAAAAAGCCCTAATAACCCAACAGTGTGCAGTCAACAGGTCTGGGTTGTGTGCTAGCCCTGAAATATACAGTGTCCTATTTATTTCTAAAGGGGAGAACAACAACAACAAAAAATGCCTTGGCAAAGACAAATGAGAGCAGCATAACCTTTAACAATAGTGGGAAACATGGGTTTGTTTATTAACAGATCCTATGAATTAATCAAACTGCTACAAATTTATTTTTCAGAACAAACAGTATGTGAACAAACTACACATGTGCAGTTCGGATTGTAAAACAAGACATTGTTTACGTGCTATACTATTGGAAAGAGTGTAGCCCCTCACAGATTCAACTACTGTAGGTAATGGGAATGGAATACTAGAATATCTGAACAGTCATTGAATTAGAATAGCTCTGTGTGCTGTGTATAAATAACGGGGATAATGTGGCATTACAAAATGTATGTAGGAGAACACCACCACCCTAGTGGGTCGTCTTTGTGAATCTATCTTTGGTATTCCAAAGAGTGTTTTATAGAACTGTCAGGGCTCATGTATGTCTGGGCTTGAAAGGTTCATCTTGCATTAGCCTCTAAAGTTCAGTGGCAGGGGCAGCGAAGCAAGGCCCACTCAATAACAGAAAGCTAACGCAGCTTGCCGTAACACCGTTGTAAACCATCTCCCTAACAGATGGACGGGAAAATGTAATGATTGTTATTTGTGCTCTGACATAATATAGATCATAGTCTTATTACAGATATGAATAATAACGTTAGTGGGAGTGTGTGTATTCTGGCATCTCTACTTTACATTTGATGCTTTTCCGTCCACTTACTCTGAACACATTCAAATATTTATTGTGCACTTTGCTCTCGATGTGATGATTTCAAATGAACGCTTAAATATGAATAGCACAGTAGCTTATCATTTTTTAGTCTGAATCACGTATCATTTTCTCATGTTTTGCAAGGTATATTGACCTGTCATTAAACAGGCTCTGTGTGAACTAAATTTATATTTAATGTTGCAACCTACTGTATTTACTACCTAAAGGATTTTTAATGTAGCACTGCTACTTCTGGGATGTACAAGCTAAAAATGGGTCTTAAATCCACAAATGGGAGATGTTTTTTCTGCCACTGTGGACTCTCAACGGGCCAAAGGTGTGTTTGTGACACACACACGGACACTAGCATCGTCTACTCGAGTCATACTACATATATACTAAGTCACAAAATGGCAGCCTGTTGCCTATGTAGTGCACCAGTTTAGAATCTGGTCAAAATGAATGCACTATACAGGAAAAAGGGTGGATTTTGGTATACATACTAAATACATGTGAATGGATGGTAGGCCAACTCTGAGAGACTGTAGTAACACAACTGGATCTGACTGAGCCAGATAAGAGAAGCATTTCAATAGCATCTTTCAGAGCTATTACTGTGGTTTGTAGCATATTGATTTTGATGTACCAGTTAAAAATAGTGTATGAACATTCATTGATTTTGTGCAGGTTATCTGTGCAGGGGTTCAAATAGAATTGAGTAAAGACTACGTATGGACAGCAATATAATGAGGTTTTGATGTTCCCATGATAGTATATTAACGTGTCCTGCAAGTCCATTGAGGTTTGTAGTGCATCGGGGTACCATTTGGTATCAGATACATAATACCAAGATCATTCGTAGACAGATTACAGTAACATTCCCAAAATTCCTGATATTGAAAACCTTGGAATTTCGGGAATGGTACTTGCACCTCATTGGGAATTCTACTGTTCCATACCTTGACAATGTCTTCATTGGAGGACTTGCACTCCACGAAGGATGAGACATCGGTGACGACTCCGCTCATTTCCACCGACACCACCTTCACGGGAATGGCCACGGTGCGGCCGGTCAGAATCGCAGTGTTAATGATTTCAGTGTCCTGTAGAGTTTAAACAAGAGATGGAATGTACATGAGACAGCATCACATAGTGTTCATCACTATTACATTTTACTGTCCACTGGAAGTCATTCTCAGCCAGGTGGGTTTTCACCCTGGTCGAACATGGTGAGGGACATTTATTTGTATTGAACCATGTCTTTATGGACCCCGGTTTGTGCATAGGGGCACAGTCATGCTGGAACAGGAAAGGGCCTTCCCTAAACTGTTTTCACAAAGTTGGAAGCACTGATGACCCTTCACTAGAACTTAGGGGTCTAGCCCAAACTTTGGAAAAACAGCCCCAAACCATTATCCCTCCTTCACCGTTAGTAGGGGTGTCCACACAATTTTGGCTATATACCGTATATTTGTGACTTATGCACTCACAGGCAAACATACATAATCACACACAGAGACAGATCCAGTCACATCCCATCTTTTACAATTTAAGTTGAAAGAAAAGAACAGCAAATGCAAAAAGATAATAAAATCAATTAGCTATGAAGAAAGACACAATTTTAAGTGCATTCTTCTCCAAATCAAGCTGAAATTGTACACTAGAACAAAATAAACCGTGTTCACATTAATTAAACATGCAAAGCAATTTAAGTTATGAAATTAAACAGTTCTTCATCAAACAAATGAAAAATTAAGTAGTGACAAATGACAGGAAAGTATATATATCTCTTTCGCACAATGTTGGTTACTGCTACTGAATCTGTGGGATTCATTTAACCAAACAGAAAACAACGGCCGTGAAGATGGTATCTCTAATAAATGCATGAAATTCCATTGCTGGGGAATAAAACTGACTTGGGAACTGATTAAGGTAAACAGGGCCAGGTCCGTCAGCAGATCTACACTTTTATCATGACTCCAGTGAAATAGAAACAGCCAATTAAAATGCACATTGGGCCTTGAATGCCTTTGAATCAATTCATTATTTTGGTGGAATGAATGTGAGCTGATGGTAACGAGTTTCACTCTAATTTGTGTCCCTTGTAGCCCCCTAGAGAAAACACAAATCATGTAAATGTGCCTTCCACTCTAATCTGAATAATTTTGAAAGATCTGTCAGATGACCATGCTGAAGACTGAGAAACAAAACCTTGATAATTAAGGTGGTGTAATAAAAAAATCACTTTACAAAAGACCAATAATGTTGTTTCTGGAGGCGCGTGTTGATGACCTCTAATTTACAATGCCTTGAAGCTGGCACTAAAATAGGAGATGTACTTGGCGTGATGAAAGCATATGTTCAATGAAAATGGTTCTACAGTTGTATGCCCTACAAAAACAAATACATTTAATTTATTACTGTCCATGGCAGGGAATTTTAAAATCCAATGTTCAATTTGTTATTTTCTTCACTCTTTTACCAGGTAACTATGCCAAGAACTCATTGTCATTAAGCCTGGAAGCCAGTTGAACTAACTGCCTTGCTCTGGGACAAAATGAAAAAGTTCTGCAATCTTATTTACTTTCTCAGCGCTTTTCACCACTAGGCCCATGTGTAATATCAACATTTGGAAAGTACAAGGTTCTAAGTCTAGAACAAATTAAGAACATATCAAATTATATGGTGGCACTATTTAAACACTGAAAATATGTTTGTTAGATAGATATCCAGTGGAGGTAATGTATTAACCTAGAATTCCTGTTTCTAAACATAGCCACTGCAGACACGACAGAAGCATGAAATGTAGACAACTGATGAGACGGAGAATGAACCCATAAATCTTTCTCCATAACAAACTGCATCTGCCGCTTAAGAAATTGTCCCGTCCTCCATCATGTTTCTAATTTTCATGTGTCAAACTAAATTTCGTTGGATCGGCTAATGTGCAAAATGTAAATAGGAGGCCTGAGAATTTACGGTGCCGTTAAGTGGTAGCCGCAGTGTCTGGAATAATGAGTGAAAGATTATCGTGAACACCATAGGGGAGAGCTATCAATAACATGCTAAAGGGATTTTCAAAGTAGCTAAACATTTCATGCTGCAAAACACCAAGGTTACCACATTTATACGGCATGCATTCAGACACACAGGAACAAAATGATCAGCTAGTGTACACTAGCAGATGGCTACACCAGGCCCAATAACTAAAAAAGGTCAGCATACCATATACTACTGTAACAACGAATTGTATTATCAATTGATGACTACTAGTATAGCTTTGTCTACGTGCGCAGTGTTGTCTTAGAAGTATACAGGGGGACTTAATGAATCACGGTCCAAGTAACCAAATGACAAGCACAGAGGGAAGTAATGAAGCTTGCCCACTGTGGTACAGTTTTGATGGAGGCCTCAATAATTGACCGATTAGCCGGTAAAACACATCAAAGCTGCTTTCTCTTCCCAGTCTCCCATTCTCCACTTCTTGTGCAAACGTTACATAGACATGCCAAACGTGTGCTGTGTAAATCAGTGTTTATGTGTGCATGCCGTGCGACATTGTGCCATGAGGCTTCCGCACAGACGAGCCTTTGTTTTATTTATTATTGGTTCAGCGCTGCGGTAGCATCGAGAAGAGATGAAGCCAGTAACAAAGTTCCCTGTTATCCCTCCCCCTACTCTCCCTTGCCTCCTCATCCCTGACTCCTGTCAAGTTCACCTGCCCATCCTTTGTTAATAACATCCTCTAGAGAAGGCTGTCTAAGCACATATTTACACTATGCCAGTTTTATTTTCGGTAAACAAGACATGTTGCGACATTTGCATCTGCTATACATGTTTTTTATTGCAAACGTAAATTGTCGACAGTCACCTGTTAAGGTAGCGCGGGACACAAATACGACCTGAAGTTACTGAAGTGTAAACCTAATGTATCGCTGGCTGTAGATTTTAGACAGCTGAGAAGTAGCGTTGAAGGTCAAAGGACACATTTTAAATATTAAATAAGTGAAGGCTAACTCTTGGTGACACAAACAAAATGCTGCATAATTTTGCAATCATACTTCTACAAAATTATTGAATGTCAGTCTGCCGGCCTGTCAGCATGTTTTCTTCCGTTGATCAGCTGTGTATATTGCAGCAGCTGGCAAAATGAGAACTTGGAAAGCTTGTGTTAGCGATAGCTAGTTAGATAGCTAGCTTATGGTGTCACTTCATTTGGGTCTTTGTCAAATAAAATGATTTCATAAGGTTTAATATGATGCGTTGAATAACAAATAATTATTGTAGAACAGTATACTTTTAAAGGTGGCAAATTTTGTATTAGCTTTTGCTTGGTATCAGTCTGAAAACAACCATAACACAATAATGCAATAATATGCAATAATTGGAAATATTTTTAGGATTGATTTTAATGTGTCCATATTAATTCTGTGTTCTATTGAGATTTATGTAAATAACTTGACATACAATGAACTACACTAGCAAGCTAGGGAAATAGATAGCCCTGTTGCCTTCAGGCACTATACAATAGAAGGACAGCCTGAGGCATTGAGGCACATATTTTTAACCCATCCCCACACTTTGTAAGAGCTAAACATTCTTGTTGCAAGTGTAAAAACAAATATTTTCACATTTAAGTTTTATTGCAATATATATTTGTCACAACTATGTAGGTTTAAAAGCCCCTAATGCAGGCAGAAAACTGCATCCAGACTCTAGACTGTGGGGACAGGAACTCTGGGGGTAGGCCCTGACAGGAGCCGGGTCTGATTTAAACACCTCGTCCTGGAAGGCGTTACCCCTACACTGTAAATTCACCTACCTCCTCTCCTCCTCTTCCCGCCTGCCTCACGCCCTCCACTCCAGGTGCTGTGGTTCAGCTATGGCTGGCAGTGAATCTGCTTGGTAAAGCTTTAACGTCATGGGAGTTTTATTTTTATATCC
This sequence comes from Umbra pygmaea, assembly GCA_016801145.1. Taxonomy (NCBI): domain Eukaryota; kingdom Metazoa; phylum Chordata; class Actinopteri; order Esociformes; family Umbridae; genus Umbra; species Umbra pygmaea. The sequence continues at coordinate 42,135 of JACXGM010002273.1, forward strand.
CTCTATCTCTCACCCTCTCGCCGTTCCCTTGTACATTGTCGAGCAAAATCAGTAAGGGTATTGAATTTGTGCACTTGCCTTGCCATGTATTTGTCCCTTGTCTGTGTTATTTCATGTTGTTACTTGAAATACAAAATGTACCTTTTTTTCCTGAATTGCCTCATCCTGTCATCCCAAATCTGTGGCTGCAGAAGTACTGATCTGAGCCTTCTGGTTTCTATCAAGCTAGCAGTGAGCAAACCCGCGGCCACAAAGCTCTTAGTGCATTCTGTCTACCACCCCGCTGCTACTCTTACAATCATTTAACAAGAAAGAGTCCTGAGAATGTGGTGTTAAATCCTCACCATGATTCTAAAAATGCAGCCCTACATAGTGCACTACCTTTGACCAGATTCTGTAAATATCGGCTCTGGTCAAAAGTAGTGTACAACGATAGAGGTTGACATTTGTGTTGCAGGTAGTATTTCCTCTACCACAAATAGAGAAACAGTAAAAACCCTGCAGATAAAATATTATTTTCTGGATTATAAATCAGTTTTTTATTCGTCTGGCTGGTCCAGCAATTTAAATTCCAAAGCAACTATATATATATATATATTCCAAAGCAACATTTGTCAGTCTAACACACTGCATGAGAGCTACGGCCCACTAGATGGCACTGTTTAATCTCAATTAACAAGAAAGAACAGCAAAACCAGAGCCCGTCTACCCAGAGCCTGTTCACTCCCTATTAACCAAGGGGGTAGGCTTAGACACGGAAGTTGAAGCAACCATGGGCTTAGCGGCTACCGGTGGAACTGCACTCCCTCCGGCCCAACAATTTTCTTTCCCATTGACTTTCATGGTAAAAAATATATATATTTCAGCTGATAAATTTTTTGGGGGTACATGTGGGGGTACCATTCCGAACACTGAAATGGTCCTTGTTTAAAATGTTAAGTTTAAAAAAAAATGTTTACATTCACTAGTTGCCGAATCCAGAGTTATTAAACTAGGCAGGATTTTGCTACCGGTTGCTACGACAACACAAAAAAACTGTTGCTAGTGCGCATGTTCGTTGGGCCGCACAACGCAGAAGAGCCGGGTATTTTGGAGCTCAATGTTTGCTTCATGCGCTTTTGAGCAACTTTCATTGGAATGAATGGGGCTTTGTGCCGAAGGCGGCATCTATGGAAAGCCATCTTTGTCAATAATAAATAAATAAATATGGCTATGAAATAAGTCCAGAAGTAAATAAATGACACAATAAATATATAAATATTTAAATATAAATATATAAACGCAGTCCAATAAAATAAATAAATTGTTTTTTTATTTCATAATGGTGTTTGTCAAAGGAAACCTTTTATTTATTTCAGGGGACTTTTATTTCATACTTCCACATTTATTTATTTCAAGGCACTCTTATTTCATAATGACACATTTTATAATATCCATTTGTTATATTCAAATGAATGGGGCGTGGTTATCTCACAGATTCAAACACACAGCACCCGTATGTTTGACCATTGAAATACTGATCTTGAAAATATAGACATAGATTTCAAAGTTTTAAATAGTTTGAGAGCGATTGAGGTCCGTGTTCGTGTGGAAGATGTCATAAGCTTATGAAGATATGCTCGCTAACTGTGTTATCTGGTCTATCAACCCGAGAAATTGCGGATCTGTTTGGTGTCACAAAGCATGATTCCGAGGAGATCGATCTATCAACTTGAGAAATCGATGATCTGTTTGGTGCGTTACCCAGTACAATTCAGACGTGATCTCTAAATAGTGCTTTGTGACACACCAAACAGATCCGCAATTTCTCATGTTGATAGACCAGACAAAACAAAGAAAAACACAAACACAAAAAAAACGTGCTCAATCGATCTCAAACTAATTTAAACTTTGATATCTATGTCTATATTTTCAAGATCACTTATCCACCTGAGTTTTTCAATAAAGTCTTCAATACGGGTGCTGTTGATTTGGTTTGAATCTGTGAGATAACCACGCCCCATTCATTTGAATATTACAAATGGATATTATGAAATGTGTCATTATGAAATAAGAGTGCCTTGAAATAAATAAAAAGTCCCCTGAAATAAATAAAAGGTTTCCTTTGAAAAACACCATTATGAAATATAAAACAATTTATTTATTTTATTGGACTGCGTTTCTAAAATGTATATTTAAATATTTATATATTTATTGTGTCATTTATTTTTTCAGGACTGATTTCATAGCCATATTTATTTGTTTTAATATTGACAAAAATTGCTTTCCATAGACATCCAGTTCTCTTAATGCATTCATAATATTAACCCATTGTATCGAATTTGGTTGCAGTTCCACCAGAATTCCACTGGGGGTGATTGCGAGTGAGTAAAAAATAAATGGGATTCTATGGATCTAGACAGCAAAATTTGTCTCTTTCACCTGATTGTTGCTGAGAAATCTCAGATTTGATTGTAGTTTTTGCAAGTACACCATGGATTATAGGTTGAAAGTTGAATGAACGAGTACTTATGTCCTTTTAATTTCTTACAGGTTGAGTCGTTGTTGCCCATAAAACGCTAGCATTCTGCTAATGAATGATGAATGTATGAAGCCATTGACATTTTAAAAGACCTTTTAGAACAAAAAAGCTACTTTAAAAAAATCTAGCACCCAGCAGTGTGTATATTCTTTGTCTCCCCTTTCGAATGCAACATTCAAATTACTAGACAAATAATGATATTTAGAAAAAATAGAGGATGAAAGATTCAACGGACTTATATATGTTTTTTCCTTGTAACAACAAGCTGAGTGCGACTTATATTTCAGTGCAACTTATAGTATGGAAAATACGGTAAAATGGCCCAGGTTTGACTTGGTCCCTTGCACCTGAACCTTTGCCTCTGCAGTCTGAACCCTCCAACAAAGTCATAAAATTACACTGCTAGCCTACATCAACACACAATGGTCATTATGCTCCTCAATTATTACCTCAAGTTGAACGTGTTGAATAACTGTCTTCAGCAACCCATAAATACATTTATGCTAGGCTGATAGCTAAGCATTGCATTAACATTTGCCCAGGCAGCTGCATTTTATTGGCTAAATAATTAAGTTTCCCTCTCTGAGACCGCAGACTTTCCACAGGCACACTTCACCAAATAATGGGAGGGTAAACTAGACAGGAGATGAGTTGACCTTTGAGGACTGGCCCTCTTCCTTCCTATAAATTGATTAATGTCCCTCTTTTCCACAATCAGTGTCTGGTGCCTATTAATAAGATAGAAGTTGAGGTGCTATTATAAAAGTAACAGACTATTAGCGCTGTGGCCAGAGGTTTGTGGCCTGGACAGTGTTCTGTTAGCAGGTGAAATCAGCATCGAGCTAGAGAGAGGAACTCAATTGCTGATAAGTATGTTTACAAATAAAAGGGTGAATACACAGCTGAATGTAACAAATCTGGCACCAATAATGGAAAGTTTCAACCATAGAAATGGAATGGATAGAAAGGACATTCCAATTCAAATCATTGTAGCAGATTGGTCAGAGCAGCAGCCATTTTTATGTGTACCATTCCATTGCAAAGATCTAGCGGCCTACTTCCGCGTTAAACCGATTTGCATGTTTTCACCGTGACAACTATCAATCGCCATTTTGTAGTGTACTAACCAAATGACCATGCCAAGCAGTTCAATGGCATTCTATCCATTCTATTTCTATGGTTTCATTTAATATGAATCTACTGTATGTAATGTCATAGGCCACTCACCATGGACAGAGGAATAATTGCCTGAATGTCTTTCTGCACAACGGTCAACTCAGTCACCACCTTCTCTGAGTCCGGAGGAGGGTTTTGCCCCTGGTAATCAATGTTCCAGTTGATCCTTCTGGTCACCGATTGGCTGGTAAAGTTGTCCATCTCAAAGTCCAGCTGCATCACTTCAATATCGGCCAGTGCATCGCTGTGGGCAGGGAATGAAATTATTGATGAATTAAACCTTAATACTATATTACAGCAACATGTTACCATGGTAGAAGCCAGCACCAAGTCCAGTCACTTCATTCATTTTCAAAGGGGTCTAATGAGGGTCAGGTATGCATATGATCGTTGAATACACTAATGAGTAGGTCATCAACATAAACAGCTGTTCTGTCATGTATTAAGCCTTATCTATTGTAACAATCAGCAAATGAGACAATTAGGCTGCCACTTTGCCCATCTGTTGTTTTGGAATAACTGATGAGGTCGGGGAAATTAGCCTCCTAGAACACGCGTGAGAATGTGTGTCAGTGTAGGGTTTTTACAGTTAAGGCTGTTTATCTTGAGAGATATTGATGGATTATCACAGCAGTGTGCCAAGATGGCTGGTAACATTTTCAAAATAAGGATGCAGAGCGTTTACTATGTAAGCCTAAGGTTAGCCATCACTCTAAACTCTGGATACTCCAAAAGTGAGTTGAACTTATTTCAAGGTGATCGATTAGTCTTTGAAAAATACTATTTTCGAAACACAAGAGCTTTTTGCTAAAGGATGCAAACCATTGACAAATACAATCTGCAGAAAAGGAGGAGAGCAGCCGCCCTGCGTCTCAAGAGATACAACTTAAGTCTTTTATTGTCACAAAATCAACATTTCACTAACGATCCCACACCAGCTATACCTAGTGTCATTACACCTGGACACCTGCTCCCCTTTCTAAAATGTACACAAAAACCTGTCCCTGCGGCTCATTTTCTCATTGTAACACATGGATTCCACATTGTTTCTGTTCAACAGCACGAAGAACTACAAACACATTCATATTGTCTACTACCTAAAAGGCCTGCCTTTGATTTGGCAAGAATACATTCCAGGTGATATACACATCATTGTGGCAGTAAAAGGAGCACACTAAATAACCATTGCATTGTTTTCCGACCACACACACCCCCTGCCTCACTCACCCTACTCCTATTGTCACACTAACGAACACGCACATATAGCCACCTACAGTACATTCACAGCACTCTCCTTCTCACTCATAACTCTGCCTTTTTCACACAGAATACACAGCATTCCTCTAAAGCACAGGTGTAGTGGAATGAGGAAATGTGTTTCAGGACCATTATACATATAAGCTGGCGGCTGGCATCTCCCCTCAATATCTCACACCTATTCAGCGCAGATTGCTTCCTTAGAGACATTAATACACAGGATAAGGAGGACAAAGTTGACACCCCCTCACAGAACCACACAGACACCACCTGAGGGGAAGAACAACAGAGTGTGTTACAATAACAAGTGTTATAATTTTATGCCCATTATCGGAATTAAATGTTATTACTTTAAACTCTGTTGCAAAAATCCAAGTTTATCCTCCAGTACATCTCTGGTGGAGGTATTGGGATGCATGTTAGTCTATTATCTGCCAGCCCTTAGGGTCTGGTCTTAAACAGACACACACAGCGATCATCTGGGCATCCTAACTTGGTGTCCCTGGCTAGAGACTGCTCCCTAGCTGATCTCTGAGGCCAGCCGTAGATGGGATTCAGCGTCGAGGACTCTCTTTGACTACATACTGTAGCTGCCATTACAGTGTTGTGTTTGTGAGGATCTACCTATCCATATGGAGGCTACAGTGGGTTTTGGGCCTTAAGCGTGTACATTGCACACTTACAATTAATAAATATGGAGTCACATATATAGATATTAGGTTATCAACAAGGTCAATCCGATATTCATTACACTCTGTAACCTTCCTATCTTATCTCCTCACCACATTCGCTGCAGAAGGAAAAATTGATTAATAATTATATTTTCCTAACCGGCTACTACAAATGGTGACCCCGACGTGATAGTTAATTGCATGGACATAGCCTGGTTAACTGGAGTGGACATAGCCTGATTAACTGGAGTGGACATAGCCTAGTTAACTGGAGTGGACATAGCCTGGTTAACTGGAGTGGACATAG
>JACXGM010002274.1:0-15787 GCA_016801145.1 Umbra pygmaea
GACCATCAATCGTAAGACTTTGAAATAGTTCAATTGACACTGAACACACTTGCAAATATAGGCCTAGTTCATACAAGAATTGCAAATTACAGTAGGTTTTATATATATATATATATATATATATATATATATATATATATATATATATATATATATATATATATATATATATATATATATATATATATATATATATATACACACATTTTTTACAGAACACAAATTAGATACCGCACAAATAACGTAGAGGCCACCGTTTTTTTTCTCCAGGAATATTGTAAAAGAGTGACTCCATTTTCTGAGCAGTATATGGGAAAATATGATCGGAACTAGCTAGCTACATTTCAAAAGTGCAATAAAAGCATTGATTATAGTGTTGTTATATAACGTTAGTTGCCTCTAATCCTTAAAGTATTTGGTGTAATGTGTGCGACTTTATCCTGATTCATATATACGGACAATGGGAGGCAATTGCAATGAAATCGCAAAATGAAAGAACACATTTCAAGTCCAATTTCAAACATGCCGTTTCACACAACTACTCGCATCTGCAGACGGCCATTTAAACCTATCAAAAATCATGTAGCCTTGTTTTTTATCTTTGTTTTAAGTTTGCACGGTCTACTGTTTTTCGTTTTTGTAGGGTTTCTAGCCTGCGTCCTACAGTCTCTGGCACACGACATCTTAAAAAAAAACTAACAATGGCAATTTGAGCATAACAATCCCCCCGACAGCAGGCTAGCTCTATGGGCCTGCTGTGCTGCAGCAGTAGCTATGAAATAACGTGAGCTAACTAGCTAGCCAAGTTGGAGTCATCGAATACTTAGCTAGACACTAAGTAACCAGGTGAACAAACATGATCAATATTTTACTAGCTACCTACGTTTTTTGTCATACCTAATTAATGGACCTAGTTTTTATAAATCACACCAACTATAGGAAAATGTGAAAACATCAAAAAGTTTTGAAGGGAACAGTTCATTAGTGTGCTGAAGTGATGTCGTTAGCTAGTTAGCATTGAATGGCGATAAGAGCTTTGTCACAAGTCGCTTTGAAAGTTAGCTAGCTAGCTAGACTACCTGACTAAATATCGTTAGATAACTACATCTCTAGCTAAAATCAGCCAACTAAGCATTAGGATAGGTGAGTTAATTTACTGAACGATTTTATACATGAACCCTATCCTTTTTAGATTATTACCTAGATTTTAACAGTGGATGCATTGGACAACTATTTCAGATATATTACAAACCATATTTGTAGCCCTATAACAAGGATAACCCGTGAGGTTCACCTACAGTACATCTAGCTAGCTGGATACCTCCTTAAATGAACAGCTAACTAAATAACAACTGGAGCTAACTAGTGGAATCGCCTTTAGGAAAGCTTCCATGCCATTTTGGATGTCATGATTTACTAAATCATTGGATGCGTTAATAACTTGCCATATTTTTGCACGTATTTTTGTACCGGACTGTTAATAACAAACATGCAAACAGTCTCGCGACCTGCCAACACGGTGGTTGAGTGGAGCTAGCCCCGCGGTGTAGCGCGCTGCTCCTGAACCACTAGCCTGCTGTGCTGCTACGCAAGTCCGACACACATTCGTTAGCCAGCGCTACAACGACAAGACGATCATACGAGCCCTTTTACTTTCGATAAAAAAACACAATTAACAAAAAAATTAAAATAAGTATTAAAAAATAACACATGGACATACGACATAAAAAATGTATTTACCATTTCCATCGCTGGCGGAAACAGAAAGTGCCGGAGAGGACAGTTTAGGCCTCTTCGCTGAAGGCGGGCCAGAGTCCAGAACGTTCTCGGCCATATTTTTTCGAATTAAAAATATATACGGTATCCACAACGAAAGACGTTTTCACGTCTTTTTAACCTTATTTTCCTTTTCGATTCCACAATTGTGACTTTTCCCCCTCCTTTTGGGGGACGAAGGGGGGGAAAGTCCCGTGTACAAAATACTCCTTTCCTGGGTTCGCCTCTCGATTTCAGCTTCGGCGTATCAACCCCCTCCCTAGTCGGATTTTTTGTTCTTTATAAATTGCCAGCGGAGGAGGAGGGGGTCCGTGTGTGAGAGAGGGAGACACACGTAGCGACTCTCATCTAAACTCATATTGCTTCATTTAATCCGAGAAGATTGTTCCAAGGTATATCGTCCATGATTGCACCCGTCATTTCTGCCACCCTTAGCGCAAGTTCAACGTAAATGTCGGCAGTACAGTATACGCTTGTTGGCTGTGATGTGGTTGGTAGCAAAGAGGTGATGCGAAAAAATTCACAGCCGACAAAATATTCTAACGCCGCTGCAAATACTTGGGAATATAATATATCTTATGTGCTGGATGTGTAAAATATGAATAGATAAATTGTGTAGTTCAATACAAATAACCTATTTTGCAATGCATAATATGATATCTGATTAAATCCGATTTTCAACTAAATTCATCAATATGGCTACTTAACATTGAAATAATCTGAAATATGTGTTGCACTATGCAAAAACAGTTTTAGTTCGTTTTTTTCAGTCCCCTCTTCTTTATCTCATTACATTGGGTCCTGGCTCCTATATCACCGCTACTGTACATGTTCCATATCTAAGCCATTAGGGCCACAGATGCAGACGGGCCCTCTTGTATAAACTGGTATTTTTGGCATTTCAAAAACACCAGGTGATTCATAAGTGGGAGAGCATTACCTATGGCCTTGAAGGCAGGCACATGCACAGATAGACCAAGGGTGCTGAAACACCTACCCATGTCATTTTCATCTGTGGTGTTTTTAAATACATACTTGTTTTACTTTTATTTACTTATCTCTCTTGTGCTTTAAACATGCAATACCTATCAGAGTTTTCATAGTTCTTCTACACTGGCAGTTGTATAAAGCATCACAACTGCCACAGACAGTGGTGGGTCACTAATAAGTTGCTTTGAAAGTGCAAACGTGTGTCATATCAATGAAGAGAATGGAGGACGTCAACTCGACAAGAAATGTTGAAATTTGGACCCTCATTCTTCAGAATATCCACTCCCCTTCAGGGAAAGATTGGAAAGTAAGATAAGTATGTATTTTTCTTAATGAACACTATGAAAACCCTGGATTTAGTTTGTAAAATTTTTTCATATGAGAAATGACTAGTGCCTCCATATAGAAATTAATTTACCCAAATTTTCTTTCTTAAAAGGACATCTAGACACCAGAAATATGAGGACTTATAGAGGATATACACAGATTGTTTATTCACTACAATACTGGCAAATACAGGGGGTGGATAAAAAGGAAGATCCACATAGAAACAGACCGTTATTTGAAGTAACTAAATCAGAATTACAAATGTATTTGCAGAGGTCACATTAGGTTGATTGCCAATAAGTAGTAGATGAGTGTCAGCTATGAAATAAGAAATTGATCTTTGAGTTTTTAAAGCAATATGAGGCAACTAAAATACTTTCATAGAGGCCAAATTGTCAGTACTCAAATTGGATTTGCATCAGTCACAAAACTGCAAAATTATTCAATGTGTCTTCATTTCATGAAGGGGTGGGACAGCCAAGAGCCCAGATGTGGCAGAACAAAGAGCCCGGTTAGGAATGTAGAGTTTGAGCATTGGACTGAACATAGGGTGGAGAAGCTCCTCTTGTGGATCCATAGGCACTTTGATTAAGAACAAGTTCTCATTTATAGCAACAGCCTGGGAGCAATTAGGGTAAAGTGCCTTGCCCAAGGACACTACGACAATTGGCCCAGTCGGGAATCGAACTGGCAACATTCTGACTACAAGTCTGCCTCCTTAACCACTGAATCATCGGTGCCCCTGTGTGTAGAGAGGTTGGGTGCTGTGTCACGTCTTCCTGCAGAAAAAAAAGAGCAGCTCAGTTTTGTCAGGGTTGAGCTCAAGATGGTGGGCCAACATCCAAGCAGAGATGACGGCCAGGCATGCAAAGATCTGTATTAAAACCTGGGAGTCCCAAGGAAGGAATGAGAAATAAAGTTGAGTATCATCTGCATCACTGGGCCCTATGCATAGGCAGTCCTGATGGGCCACCATGATATAAATATAAAATGTATTCCAGACTTTTCAAGGGCCCTCTCTCCCCTTGGGCCCTGGTAATCAGTATTGGTTTTATCCCCAGTCGGACGCTCCTGCTTGGGGGACATCAGAAATGGCAGCACGGCATATGATGATTGTCTCCATTTGACTTGGTAGAAGCAGCCTGCCAGGTAAAATGCAATTCAAGAGTGTGCAGAGCCTGGGGCTAAGATCTGAGAGGGTGGAGAGTAGGTTGTGATGGTTCACAGAATAAAAGATAGCAGATAGATCTAGGAGAATGATAATGATATGTTACAATCGTATGCAAACGTTTAGGCACCCCTGACAATTTCCATGATTTTAATTTATTTAATAATTGGGTGTTTGGGTCAGCAATAACATTTTGATCTATCAAATAACTGAAGGACACAGTCAGAAGCGTCATGCACCTATTTTTTTTAAGGGGGCACAGTGTGCACAACACATGCAAACATGTGCCCACAAATACAGATATTAAAAAGAAAATGCCCTTGGCTCAAATATCTGAGGGGGCACGTGCCAGTTTCAATGGGCATGATGCCTCTGGACACAGTAATGTTTCGGTAGTGAAGTGAGGTTCATTGGATTAACAAGATATGTGCAATATGCTTCAAAACTAAATTAGACACGTGCATACATTTGGGCACCCTTGTCATTTTGTTGATTTGAATACCTGTAACTATCTAGCACTGATTAATTGGAACACACAATTGGTTTGGTGGGCTCATTAAGCCTTGAAATTCATAGACAGGTGCATCCAATCATGAGAAAATGTATTTAAGGTGGCTAATATGAAGTTGTTGTTCTCTTTGACTCTCTTCTGACGAGTGGCAACATGGGGGCCTCAAAACAACTCTCAAATTACCTGAAAACAAAGATTGTTCAACATTATGGTTGAGGGGAAGGCTACAAAAAGCTATTGCAGGGATTTAATCTGTCAGTGTCCACTGTGAGGAACATAGTGAGGAAATGGAAGACCACAGGCACAGTTCTTGTTAAGGCCAGAAGGGTCAGGCCAAGTAAACTATCAGAGAGGCAAAGGCAAATGATGGTGAGAATGCCCACAGACCACCTCCAAAGACCTACAACATCATCTTGCTGTAGATTGTGTCACTGTTTATCGTTCAACAATTCAACACACTTTGCACAAAGAGAAGCTGTACGGGAGAGTGATGCGGAAGAAGCCTTTTCTGCACACACACCTGAAACCGAGTCGCTTGAGGTATCCAAAAGCACATCTGGACAAGCCAGCTTCATTTTGAAAGAAGGTGCTGTGGACTGATGAAAAAAAGATGGAGATATTTGGTCATAACATGGGGAATTATGCAAGGCGGCAAAAGAACACAGCATTTCAAGACAAACACTTGCTACCCACAGTAAAATTTGATGGAGGTTCCATCAGGCTGTGTGGCCAGTGCCGGTACTGGGAATCTTGTTATGGTTTAGGAACAGATGAACAAGTACAATGTTCTGGAATGGTCATCCCAGTCCCCAGACCTGAATATCATTGAAAATCTGTGGGGTGATTTAAAGGTGGCTGTCCATGCTCGGCAACCATCAAACCTAACTGAACTGGAGAGGTTTTGCAAGGAGGAATGGTCCAAAATACCTTAATCCAGAATCCAGACACTCATTACAGGCTATAGGAAGCATCGAGAGGCTGCTATTTCTGCTAGAGGCTCAACTAAATATTGATGTGATATTTCTGTTGTGGTGCCCAAATTTATGCACCTGTCTAATTTTGTTTTGATGAATATTGCACATTTTCTGTTTATCCAGTAAACCTAATTTCACTACTGAAATATTACTGTGTCCTTCAGTTATTTGACAGATTTATCTGTATATATTTATGTATATATTTGGTTTAAGGCAGGGGTCTTCATCTCTAACCCTACGGGGTCCGGAACCTGCTGGTTTTCTGTTCTACCTCAACATTAATTGAACTCATCTGGACTTTCAGGTCTAAATAAGTCCCAGATTAGTGGGTTGCAATGAAAAGTGGAGTGGATCTGGCTTTGAGGTCCAGAGTTGAGTATGAGTGGTTTAGGACATAGGTCTTCAACCCTCTCCTCAGGGACCCCCAAACATTCCAGAGTTTTGTTGTAGCCCTGAACAGGCACACCCGATTCATTAATGAAAGGCTTGATGATTGGCTGACAAGCCTAATCAGGTGCCCCTGTTCAGGGCTCCAAAAAAACTTTGGATATTTTGGGGATCCCCGAGGAGAGGGTTGAAGACAGAAAAAGAATGGATAGAAAGGCCATTGAACTGCTTGGAATGGTTATTTGATTAGTACACAACAAAATGGTGATTGTTTTTAGTTGTCACGGTGACAACATGCAAATCAGTTCAACGCAGAAGTAGGCTGCTAGATCTTTGCAATGGAATGGTACACATAAAAATCTGACCATTCTGCTACATTGATTTGAATTGGAATGGCCTTTCTATCCATTCCATTTCTATGGTTGAAGACTTATGGTTTAGGGTCAAGGAGATCATTCTGAGAGAGATAACAGGAGAGTTGGTTGAAGACTGCATGCTCAAGTGATTTAGAAAGGATAGGTACGAGGGATAGCAGCCTTTAGGTGTTGAGATCAGAGGGTCAAGTGGTGATTTCTTAAGGAGAGAGCAACCCGTGGTATGTCAAAGTCCGCTGGAACACAGCCACTGCTCAGGAAATTAGTTGATGAGGAAGGTGAGCAATTGAATTGAATCTCTTTATTTATCATTGTTATAAATAACAAGGAAATAACATGGGAGGAGGTCTCTAGAGATGGTCGGGAGGAGGGTTGAGTGCTGGAGAATATCATCTGGCAAGAGTGGGGAAAAAAGCAGTAAATGCATGGTCAAGTTTCATTAGGGCACAAGCCTGAGTGAATGAGTTATTGACATCATCAACCTTCTTTTGAAAGTGGTTAAAAAAGTCATCAGCAAAGAGGGAAGATGACAGGGGAGGAGGTGGAGGGTTAAGGAGGAAGGTGGAAAAGAGTTTCCTGAAGTTAAAGGATGAAACTTGGAATTTTGAGTGATCGACACTGGCTTTAGCAGCAGATAGGTAGGACATTTTTTTTAATTTGTATTTTTTTCAGATTTTCCTCAATTTTCACCACTCCAAATTCCCAATTATTTCCTTGTCGGTAGCTCTGCAACTCCTTGGACAGATCTGTGGGATGGCGTGGGGCGCACACATGGTTCATCCAACCACATGTCGACCAACCGCCCATTAATTTTGCACTGCTCATCCAACATAGAAGACTTTAGTCAGCTCATGTACGGGATGATTACACTCACCATCTTCCATGATTGAATATACAGCCGCCCGATCTGCACACAAGGAGTTGCTGGAGAGCAGTGTGGCAAGGTAGATAATTTGACTTAACTATCCCAAATCCCGGGCAACTCTATGCCAATTTGCGATGCCTCGTGATGGAGGTCCGGGAAAAGTCAGAGAACCCATAGTCAGGCTCGAATGACTATCATGACGTAGCTTGTTCTTCAAGCAGTGACTTAGCCCGCCACGACACCTGGAAATGCAAAGAGAGAGTTTAATTTTCATCCATTTCTACTCAGCAGCTCGCTGTGTGTCATTTAGCCATGGAAAAGGGGAAGGGCTAAGCTGGCCAGGGGCAGTGAAAGTTGCAGGACTTTGAAAGTTAGGAGTGTATAGTGGAAGAGGTAGATTCAGGAGACAGGAGTGAGAAGGATTTAGGAGTTGGGGGAGATGATAGGATGAAGAAGGAGAGGGCAGTTGGTGTGAGACCTGGGTAGGGATAGACAATATACAATGGTGCTTGAAAGTTTGTGAACCCTTTAGAATGTTCTATATTTCACCATAACTATGATCTAAAACATCAACAGATCAAGTCCTAAAAGTAGATAAAGAGAACCCAATTAAACAAATAAGACAAAAATATTATACTTGGTCATTTATTTATTGAGGAAAATGGTCCATTATTACATACATATCTGTGAGTGGCAAAAGTATGTGAATCTTTGCTTTCAGTAATAGATTTGATTTTGGATTGGAGATGGTTAATGTGGGTCTGGAAGGAGAGAGAACAGTCTAACCAGACACCTAGGTATTTGTAGTTGTCCACAATTTCTAGTTTAGACCTGTCCGGAGTGAGGAAGCTAGTCAATGAGGTGAGAGCATGCATTTAGTTTTACTAGTATTTGGATGCAGTTGTAAGCCACAGAAGAAGTGTTGTATGGCATTGAAGCTATTTTGGACAGATGTATAGAGAATGGTGTGGTCTGCTTAGTGGTGGATCAGAGCCATTTATATACATCATTCATATACACTGCTCAAAAAAAATGAAGGGAACACGCAATCACTTAAACCTCAGGGATATCAATATGTCCAGTTAGGAAGCATAAACGATTGTGAATGGCATTGAAGCTATTTTGGAGCTTCAATGCCATGGGGCCAGATGTATAGAGAATTTATATACACTGCTCAAAAAATATGAAGGGAACACGCAATCACTTAAACGTCAGGGATAACAATATGTCCAGTTAGGAAGCATAAACGATTGTGAATCAATGTCACCTGTTTTGGTGCAAATGAAAGTGAAAACGGGTGCACAGCAGGGGCAACAGCAAGAAAACCCCCCAAAAAAGGGAATGGTTTTGCAGGTGGCGTCCAAAGACAGTTGCTCTCTGATCCTTCCGGTCTGATTTTTACATTTTGCTAGTGTCCTTGTCACTACTGGTAGAATGAGGTGGTATCTGCAGCCCATTCAAGGTTGCACAGGTATTCCAACTCTTCCACGATGGCACATCCATACGTGCCATTTGCAAGAAGGTTTGCTGTGTCGCCTAGTACAGTCTCGAGAGCACAGTGCAAAAAAGGGGTGTCTAAAAACAAGAAGACAAACACTACATCTGAGGTGAAGAGGTACTAAAAACAAGTGAAATGATCTGTCCATGCAACAAGATAATTTCCCTTGACAAGATTACTTGAATTAAGATAGGTTGTATTTGATATAAGATTATAGTGTAAAGTTGAACAATTAAAATAAGCAATTCACTCTTAAAACAAGATAAATTACCTAACACTTCTAAATCTATTTTTTTTTTCTTGGTAAGAACAAAATACTATGCAGTGCATGGAGGAGTTTCCAGGAGACTGGCCACTACACAAGGAGACATGGAAAGGGCTGTCTAAGGGCATCAACCTAGCAGCAGGACCAGTATCTGCTCATTTGTGTGAGGAGGATTAGGAAGATCTCTGCCAGAGCCCTACAAAATTACCTCCAGCAGACAACTGGTGTGCATGTGTCTGACCAAACTGTCAGAAACAGACTCCATGAAGGTGGCATGTCTCTAGTGGGACCTGTGCTCACAGCCCTGCACCATGCAACGCGATTGGCATACGCCAGAAAAAAACAGAATTAGCAGGTCTGCCATTTGTGCCCCTTTCTCTACACTGATGAAAGCAAGTTCACACTGAGCACGTGACAGACGTGAAAGAGTCTGGAGATGCCATGGTGAACGCTCTGCTGCCTGCAACATCATCCAGGATGACCGTTTTGGCGGTGGGTCAGTGATGCTCTAAGGAGGCATATCCTTGGATTGTCGCACAGACCTCCACGTGCTAGCCAATGGATGAAATCCTCAGACCCATGGTCAGACCTTACACTGGTGCAGTGTGCCCTGTGTTCTTCCTAGTGCAGGACAATTCCCGGCCTCATGTGGCCAGAGTGTGTAGGCAGTTTGTGGATCATGAAGGCAATGACGCCATGTACTGGCCCTCCCATTCCTCAGACCTGAATCTAATTGAGAACCTCTGGGACATTATGTATCGGTGCATCCAACGCTGCCAAGTAGTGCCACATAATGTCTAGGAGAGGGGTGTCCAAACTACGGCCCTTGGGCCAGATGTGGCCAACTAGGTCCTTTGATCCAGCCCGCGAGGTGTTTTTAAAATGAATTAAAAACCCTTCAAAATCAATTGAGGCTTGAGAGTGTCAAAGCGACATATCCCCCATAGTGTAAATGCTAGAAACAAATACCTCGTTGGAAAGAAGGGGTTCTGCTGCAAATAAATAGTGGTGGTTTATCCATGTGGGTTAATGTCAGATATCGCGTCTCAAATTTGGGTACTTTTCACTGACATTATTTTGGTTAACTAAAAACATTAGACAGAAATCAAAAAGTGAAAATTAAATTCTGCAAGGAGGTAGGACTACATAAAACAGATATTTATTTCGTGGGTGTGGCTGGGTTTATAAAACATATAGGGACTTTTAATAATTAAAAACTTTTGGAATTCACAAATGTGAAAACTATATTTAAAACAAATGTAATGTTATTAAATTATTTGTTATTGATTAGGTGTTTGGCTAAACATAAATAATATACATCTAACCATACCTCTAGTTCAGATCACCGTAGTGCAGCAGTTCCCAAACTAGGGGTCGGGACCACATGTGGGGTCGCCTGAAATGAAAATTGTAGTGGGAACAGTTCCTGTAATATGACTACACCTTCTGACTTTGAGAAGCTATAATGGAGACATGCTGGTACACACATCTCATTAGTTGTAGTAACACATATAAGCCTCAATCAGAATTTTACACTAATAATTTGACTTGCCTTGCATAGCCCCTTGTCAAAATAATTAAATGTTGAGTTGAGTTAATAATGCAATAAGCAATACTATAAGAATGTTTAGCAATTTAAAAAAAGATATTGAATATTGATTAGAAAGATTTTTCACACGATTCGGCTCCCTATAATTTTGAGGTATCAAAATGGGGTCGTTAGTCAATAAAGTTTGGGAAACCCTGCATCAGTATTGTATCATATGCTGCTACCAACACCATGCAACTGTACACTACAACACCCAGAATGCCGTTCACACAGGAATGAAATAAATACGAAGAAGCGGGTAATCCAACAACAGAGAGGCTGCATTTATAAAAAGTATAAATTGATTAATTTTTGGCGTTCGTAAGTAGAAATGGTAATATTCCTAATCTTCGATTGTCATTACTTTATCAACTACTCGTAGCATAGGATCCGTAAACGCATAACAGCGAGCAACCTGCATGTGAAAGTTGCTAGCTAGCTAGCTTCTGTATCAAAGTAGATAGCTACATTGTTAGTTTGCCAGCTACCAAGGTAGACAACTGCTGTGTTGGCTTACTGTTGTAGTTATGACATGGATTTTCAACCCTCACAGACTCAACAATATGATGTGTAGATTATGTTTATCTTTTGTGAAAGTCATATAGTGGAACAGTCTTTCCATGGATGGAGCACAGGTGCCCTGTTATTTAATCTTGCCCTTTGATTGCAGAGTGGATCACCAAAAGCAGTGGAATGACATCACTGAAGACAACAGCAGTTGCTTACTTTGAGATCCCGACTATCCCGCAAAACTAGTCCAAAAGAAGATGCCTCACCACTGTGTGGCTTATGGGTGCGGCAAGTCATGGGAGGATGGTGTGACTTTGTACAATTTCCCCAATGACCCAGAGGAGTTTCACAAATGGGAGAAGCAGATCCAGCGGACACGCAGCAACTGGACTGCCACCCCCACATCCCAACTATGCTGTGAACATTTTGGTAAAGAGTGTTTTGAAAACAAGCCACACCCTGTCCTTAAGGCTCTTGCTGCCAAAGGACAGCTGAAGCTGAACTGTGGAGCTGTTCCCACAGTATTCATAAGGCCACCGTGTTCCACCTGTGAGGGCTTTGGCTGCAATGTGTGCAACCCCAAAACTTATAGGCGTGGTGTTCCCATAGAACCTCAGGAGTATGACACGGTGAGTTTGTGACCCCACATGTTCTGTTATGTTATCCAACTCACCTTGGATGATAAAAAACAGATGGACCATAAGAAAATTCTTGGCCCATACCTGTAGGCGATATTCTTAACACAGTGAACTGAAACCAAAGTTGAACCTTTGAAATATGTCCACGCAGCCAACTTTTTTATTGGCCAAGCAGCAAAGCTCTTTGCTCATGGCACTACTTCATTCATCACAGTTTGTACACGTCATTGACACATGACTAGATACAACAAAAATATGATAACATGTACACGCATCAGGCTAACGCACAATTGGCCATTTTAACGCAATCTGCCGATATGATTATTACATTTTTCGCCAAATGGCGAATACTATGTCTCATGTATCCCTTTAAAAAATATATATATTTATGCGTCCTTCAACAAAAGGTTTTTCATTAGAATGATCAAACTTGATGGTAAATACTGTGCAGTTTCATTTCAAAGTGCACCATTTTAATGTCACAGAATAGTTAAAATCAAACAAACCTCTCTCTCATCCGCCTTCTATAGGAAGATGTCGAGGGCGACACTATGCCATCAGATGAAGCTGACATGGACGATGACGAAGATGAGGATGAAGATGAACTCGATGAAGACGAAATGGATGATTCCTGTGGGGCCTACTACTCATCTCTCTCTATAGATAACGGACCTGGTGAGGAAAGACTGTTAACCTGTTAATCTTATACTTTCCTGGATCCAGGCAAGACCCCATCCTGTTTCCCTAAACACCTGATTCTGTCTGTGAAATACGTCATCCTCTCGTCTCAACAGCGGTGTGTGAGATGTGTGGCTTCAGCGGGACCAGAGAAACCTTCTACTCCAAGACTAAGCGTTTCTGCAGCGTCTCGTGCTCTAGAGCGTACTCCTCCAACTGCAAGAAGTCCTCCATCCTGGCACGACTACAGGTGAGAGGATGAAAATGTTTAAAATGGCAAGTTCATACATAAAAAAAAAAGACAGAGCACATTTTTTTTATCCCCCCATTTTCCTCATCTGCCAATTCCAACTAACCCTGACGTGTCGGCAGCTCCGCAACTCCTTGGACAGATCTGTGGGGATGACGAGGAGCGCGCACATGGTTCATCCAACCACATGTCGCAGAGCCACCAATTTTGTTTTTCCGCACTGTTCACCCAACACAGAAGCCTTTAATCAGATCATGCAGAAGATGATTACGTTAACCAACTATACTGTACTACCGTAATTTAATTTACACTTGCACAAGGAGTCACTGGAGAGCGTTGTGGCAGGATAGATAATCCGACTTATCTTTCACAAATCCCAGGCAGCACCGTTCCAAATTGAGCTGCCTTGTGCTGGGGGTTCCGGGCAAAGTCGGAGAAGTCATAATCAGGATCAAACCGCTGACTATCACGATTTAGACTGTCCTCCAATGCGGCGACTTAGGCCACTATGGTTATTGTTTTGCAAAAATGTTTGTCAATTAGGTAAAGGTCTCATTATCTTTTTATATTTTTAATGGTCAAAGGGTGTCCTGTTGTAGGCCCCACACTGATGTATTAAGCAAAGTTGATATAATGCATTTTCTGTACCTTTTCTATATTCTGTAGGGTAAACCTCCCACCAAAAAGGCCAAGGTGCTAACTAAGACAGCTTGGTCCACCCAGATGGGGAACATGATCGCGTCTCTGGGCCACAGTCAGGACAACAGCTCTAGCTCTAATTCAACGGATGGTGAGACACTTTGAGAGCTTCTTTCCAGCTGGGTTTTTCCACTGAGGTTTAACCTAAAGACTTTGTGATTCTATAGTGGAACAGAGACAAACACAGACACATAGGCATATCACAACATTGCAACAGGGAAGGAATATCCTGTCAGTAGGTGTGTATTTACAGGAGGTGAAACATTAAGTAGTTTTGTCTATCTCGTTGTCTCTCCCTTTTATCCTCTCTGTAAGTACAGCTGCAGCCAGTGGAACCTTTGACTGGGGTGCTTACTTGGAGAAGACCGGTTCCATTGCTGCCTCAGTGGCCTGCTTCAGACATGTGATTATCTCTCTGCGCTTAACCGAATCTATCCTATTGCATGTAAACCGCATGTTGCGGAAAACGTATCCTTGATTCTGCTTGTCAGCTAAGGCGAGCCCTCCATCCCTGCAGGCGCCACTCTGTGCCCAGTGGGATGACGTCACCGTGGGGTTAAAGGTGGAGGTCCTCAATTCAAGTGCAATCCTGCCCAGTAAGGTCTACTGGATTGCCAGCATCATCCAACTTGCAGGTCAGCCAAACACACTGAAACTGAGGAATAACAAGGATTAAGGTTCAATGTAGAACTCCTCACATATTTTCTTTAATTTACTGTACATTACGATGGATCTATTTGTTCATAAAACACTTATTTCTAGGCTACAAAGCTCGACTGAGGTACGAAGGCTTCGAGGATAGTAGCCAGGACTTCTGGTGCAGCCTGGGTTCAGGAGACATTTACCCCATCGGTTGGTGTGCCATGACGGGCAAGCTGCTGGTGCCACCACAGGGTGAGTACCTTCCAGTCTAATGTTACTTTAAAACAAAATAATAATATGTCAAATGTTTCTTTAAAAGTGTAATATCTCCAATGTTCCTTTACATTTCATATTTCTATTTCATTGCCTGTAAACATGCTCTATGCTTTTTGTTTTAATTCAATTTTTTACATTTCTTTGTTTTTTAATTATGTAAATGTTTTTATTGATGCAAATTTCTTTCATTTTATTTGACTTATTGATGTAAAGCACTTTGAGCTGCATTCCCTGTCTGAAAGGTGCTACATAAATAAAGGTTTATTATTATTATTATTTAAAATAATCTTGGGATTAAAAAACACCTCTTTTTTGAGGGTGGGAGGGTAATTTTATATTTTTTATGGACACAACAGTAGGAAGCATAAACCAGTGTTTAAGGGAGACAGGGAGGAAAGGTACAGACAGTTACCGGGGGGACTCTCCAGAGTCAGGATCTTAGATGGCTACACCAAATCTGGCACCTTAAAATGCCTCTTTACAAGCAGTATCTGACATACTAAGAAACATTACATGCACTAATGCTAAGGCTGGCTTTTCTGCTGGTTCGTCAAAAAAGCTGTGCACCAGAACATTCCAGACTGGAAGGAGTACCTAATGAAGCGGCTGGTTGGAGCCAACACTCTGCCTGTGGACTTCTACATCAAGGTAACCTTGGTGACAAACACACTGCCTTTTTTTACGCGGTAGCACCGGCAAAATGATGACACCTTGTCACTGTTATCTCGAAACCCCGCCCCCTTCCCAGCTGGCAGAGAGCATGAAGTTTTCGTTCCGTACGGGGATGCGTGTGGAGGTGGTGGACAGGACGATGGTGAGCCGGACGAGGCTGGCGGTGGTGGACACCGTGACCGGGGGCCGCCTCAGACTCATCTACGAAGATGAGGGGCAGAAAGCCTCGGGGGAGCCCCTCTCTGACTTCTGGTGCCACATGTGTAGTCCCCTCCTGCACCCGGTGGGCTGGTCCAACAGAGTGGGACACGCCATCAAAACCACTGGTAGGGGGTTAAACCATTCCATATTGTGGGAAAGGGGGGGTGTTTTGATTAAGTTTAATGGCTTCCGTTTTGTCTTCCAGACGGTGACCACTCCACATCCCGTAAGGTGTACTGTGACAGCGGGCCCAGGCTGTTCAGGAAGGTCAGTGAGCAGACAACCCAAAAGTTGGATTTAGCTAAAGCTCAAACACAGCCAGTGTTGGGTAAAGTTACTTTTTAGTTACTTGTTGAGTTCACAAGTTTTGGGAAGTCTGTAATTAAAACAAAATGATCAGGTAAATGGAGGTTATATCTTAACAGTGACCTATTGAACAAATAGAAAGAGTAAAGAAAATATCAATCATGGTCACCAGTAAGATATTAACTCCATTTA
>JACXGM010002274.1:15887-27693 GCA_016801145.1 Umbra pygmaea
AGTTTGACCCTCTTAACCTGGGAAACATCTGTGTGGCCACTATACAAAAGGTAACAGGAGATAACTGGAGTTCGGTAGTTTGACCCTCTTAACCTGGGAAACATCTGTGTGGCCACTATACAAAAGGTAACAGGAGATAACTGGAGTTCGGTAGTTTGACCCTCTTAACCTGGGAAACAGCTGTGTGGCCACTATACAAGGTAACAGGAGATAACTGGAGTTCGATAGTTTGACCCTCGTAACCTGGGAAACATTTGTGTGGCCACTATACAAAAGGTAACAGGAGAACTGGAGTTCGGTAGTTTGACCCTCTTAACCTGGGAAACATCTGTGTGGCCACTATACAAAAGGTAACAGGAGATAACTGGAGTTCGGTAGTTTGACCCTCTTAACCTGGGAAACATCTGTGTGGCCACTATACAAGGTAACAGGAGATAACTGGAGTTCGGTAGTTTGACCCTCTTAACCTGGGAAACAGCTGTGTGGCCACTATACAAAAGGTAACAGGAGAACTGGAGTTCGATACTGTAATTTCAGTCTACTTTATGTGGTAATAATATTTATTTAGCTGTGTCAAATGGTAGTGGATGTTTTGGAATTGTTCAACGGTAGTGTTTCTAATCCCTAGTTTTGGGCTGACGTGTGGATAGTTTATTGGAGATCTGTAAACTACCCAAATAAAAGTAAAAACACTAAATTTAGAGTTTGAAATTCCTATAATTTATTTTTAACATTTGTACTCCTCATGGTAAACACATGGTTGAACACCAAAAGAAAACGGGGACAATACAAGGAACTTCAAGAAAGATACATTTTCATAATCTTTTCCCTTCACTCCGCACACACAGCGACCCACCCCAGTTGTTTTCCATCCTCAGGCCTCCGTCCTCCCCATCTACCCCCTACCCAGTCCCCCATCCGATGATTATAGCTAATTAGAGTTGATGAGTGTATTCGTCCCACACATGAGCTCACTAAAGGCCTCCACATCGGATGAGCAGAGTGACGAGAATCAAATGGCCCAGCAACGTGTTTGAATGAACCATGTAAGCGTCCTTTACCATCCTGCATCTGTCCAGGGAGTTTTGAGGGATTAGTGAGAATTGGAAAAGACTAATTGGGAGGGGAGAAAAAATGGGGTGAAAAAGGTAAATAAATAAAAAAGAAGACTGGACATCACCAACGGTAACGGCTTTAACGGTATTGTCAGGTGCTGTTGGATGGCTACCTCATGGTGGGCGTGGATGGCACAGATGAGTCAGTGGACGGCTCTGATTGGTTCTGTTACCACGCCTCCTCGCATGCAATCCTGCCAATGGGATACTGTCAAAAGAACAACATACAGCTGACTCCACCCCCTGGTAACGTTCTGTTCCCTTTTTCTTTGCACCTCAGTTCTGCCTTTTATTCACGCAAAAACAACAACCAGTCAGTGGGTGTTTCTCTATCCGGTGTCCTGTTCCTTAGACCAGTGGTGTGTTGTTTTTACCTAACAGGCTACTTCTGGAAATCCTTCGTTTGGTCCAAATATTTGGAAGAAACAGGTGCCATAGCAGCACCCACGCATCTCTTCAACACGGTAAACGAATGGGTTTTTCTATAGTGTAAACCAAGTGAGGAGCCTGTAGTTGACGGACTCATGCGGTGCTTTAGGTACTCTACCAGACGTTTGGGCTAATGCCTTACTGGCTGTGTATGTCCTTTAGGATGGGTCGGGTCACGGCTTTGCTCAGAACATGAAGTTGGAGGCGGTGGACCTGATGGAGCCGCGGCTGGTGTGCGTGGCCACTGTGAGGCGCTGCGTGGGACGTCTGCTTCTGCTCCACTTTGATAGCTGGGAGCCAGAATTTGACCAGTGGGTTGATGTCCAGTCTGCAGATATCTACCCTGTGGGCTGGTGTGAGGTCACAGGATACCAGCTCCAGCCGCCCATTGGACCAGGTAAGATATTAGGACATGCAAGGATATATTAAGAAACAAATGAGATATGCACACCAACACTTACATTTTTGGCTGCTGTTTGATTTCCATGGCTTTGTTCGTTTGTTCCAAGTCCAAGATGCTGTTACAAGTCACAAGAAGCATAGGCCCATGGGGAAAAAAAGTAAGTTCTTCCATTTAATGGCACAGCTACTTAGCCAAATCAACCCCCTTTAGCTTCACCTCAATACCTTTTCCTCTGTGGTACCACTATGCTTGTTTTAGAAAAAAGAATGGTGAAAAAGAAACTGGCGAACCTCATCTCTAAGAACCGTCCTCCATGCCGGCCGAGCCAACAGTCGGACCCTGAAGATGGGACCCCAGAACGGCCAAAGCCCCCACCACTAATACAGAACATTAAGACTGAGCCCGAGGAGGACAGTAAGTAGACCATAGAAATGGAATGTATAGAAAGGCCATTTCAATTCAAATCAATGTAGAAGAATGGTCAGAGCGGTGTACCATTCCATTGCATAGATCTAGCGTTGTCACCGTGACAACTGACAGCAATCGCCATTTTGTTGTGTACTAATCGAATGACCACGCCAAGCAGTTCAATGGCCTTTCTATCCATTCTATTTCTATGAAGTAGACACATCATCTTGAGTTACTGTACGTCCACACGACATGTCTTCGTGTTATGGAACTATCGTAGAGTCTCACTGTCCGTCACTTTCTCTCTCCAGTCATAGCAGTGAAAGTTAAGTTGGAGGAGGTGGAGATGGAAACCCCCATTCAGCCCCAGCCAGAGGCGCAGGTCAAGCAGGAGCCACAGGTAGAGAACCAGCAGAAAACAGAGAACCGGCAGACAACAGAGAACCAGCAGATGGATCCCCAGAAGATGGCCCAAAAAGTGGAATCCCAGAAGCTAGAGCGACAGAAAGAAGATTCACAGTGTGCAGAGAGTTTGATAGAGGAACCTCAGAAGAACCAGCAGATAACAGAAGTGATCCCCATGGAACACTGAGGCGTGCTCATAGTGTGACCGGTTTAGAAGACAGTCTTGAATATGTTTACTTACCCTAAAAACAAACCTCTATTTCCCAAAACGAGCGTAGATACACTTCATCGCAGCCCTAAGTCACTACACTCCTGATCACTTCTAGGGCCACCACAACCTGTTGATTGGTTCATGTAACCCAGTCTTGCTTTTATTGATTTCATCAACTATTAAGCTGAGCTGGTCCCGATGTTTTTACCTGGGATCAACTGGTCAACACTTTAAACAGAATGGCCGATACTGTGAGATCACAAAAAATACAAAACTCAGATGTGATTGTATGTTTATTTCTTTTTTATCCAGATTCCATTCTTTGTTGTATGGAATAAAATACTTAACTGGTCTTCTGAATGTTGGATTTATAATTGTTGCATTTAAAGTTATATTTCTGCTACTGACTTATCCATTAAACATAGACAGGACAGCAGCAATAGGTGGGAAATGAACCTTGTCTACTGACAGTGATAAACTCATATTCAAAGTAAATTATATATTTTCTAAACCGGTCAACATTGAAAACATTTTTAAGTGGAGACTGAAAGTGCAAAACACTATACTGAAATGAAAGTTTAACTCCACGCCCTAGTGATCCAGTTGGAGAAATTGTCATAAACTGACCTTTTCAAGGCGGGTAAAGTCTTCTTACAGGTTAATTTGCAATGACGACATTGCGAAATCATTGCTAGAACCTACAATTTGTCATTCACTTGCTAGAATCAAGGTAGTTACTGAGACTACACGTTATAATGCTGCATACATTCACAATATTAGTCAACAGAAGCCACTTGATATGAAATCAGGGTATAACCCTAGTGTTGAAGAAGAGCTTCAACACGGATGAGTTTCTAAATCTATCAGTACCTGCGCTCTTCAGAATAGCAAACCTTTTTGAAGGTCCCTGGATGTCTTTCGGGTTGTCCTTGTATAGGGAGAACGTTAAAGCACCTCATCATAGACTCAGGACACCTGCTCCCCTAGTTACTGTATAATAGTGGTAGCGCCCTCTAGTGATGGCTTCAAGCCATCTTGCTTCTCTCTGTGTTTTTTTTTTCAGCAGAAGGCTTTGGGTTTTGACTCTTGCGAGCTTTGGCTTTGGTCTTCACCACTTTCACTTGTCTTGGGGGGTAGAGGTGGGCAGGTCTGGGTTTGGTGGATTTAGGGGTTTTGGAGACCTTTGGGAGGGGGGTGGAGGTCAGGCTCTCCCCTCCAGGGCAGGCCTTGAAGACATGGATGTCTTTGACCCTACGGCCTCGTAGCTCAGGTGGGTTGGCACAGGTAGCTCGGACCTTCAGGTTCACTTTATCAATCCACCTGTGAAATTAAGTTATGCTTTAATGAAGGTGGTGGTTACAGAATGTACAGTAGGTTGACCACAGGACCTTTTGGGTTGCATGAGTGTGTAGGCTACAGTTACTTTGTGTGTGTGTGTGTGTGCGTGCGTGCGTGCATGTGTGTGTGTAAACTGAAACTGCGTAACACTTGATTGAAATGAAAGTTTAACTCCACACCCTAGTGCTCCAATGGGAGAAATGGTCATAAACTGCCTCTTACTGGTTAATTTGCAACACACACATTGTGTGTGTGTGTGTGTGTTCAAATGTGAGAGGGGGAGCTTAAAAGCATGTGTTACTGTGCCTGAGTGTATTATCAGAGTTTTTTGTCTCAGTGTAGTGTCTCAGTGTATTATCTCAGTGTATTGTCTCAGTGTAGTGTCTCAGTTTATCGTCTCAGTGTAGTGTCTCAGTTTATCGTCTCAGTGTAGTGTCTCAGTGTATTGTCTCAGTGTATTATCTCAGTGTATTGTCTCAGTGTAGTGTCTCAGTGTAGTGTCTCAGTGTAGTGTCTCAGTGTAGTGTCTCAGTGTATTGTCTCAGTGTATTATCTGAGTGTATTATCTCAGTGTAGTGTCTCAGTGTAGTGTCTCAGTGTAGTGTCTCAGTGTAGTGTCTCAGTGTATTGTCTCAGTGTATTGTCTCAGTGTATTGTCTCAGTGTATTATCTCAGTGTATTATCTCAGTCTATTGTCTCAGTGTAGTGTCTCAGTGTAGTGTCTCAGTGTAGTGTCTCAGTCTAGTGTCTCAGTCTAGTGTCTCAGTCTAGTGTCTCAGTCTAGTGTCTCAGTCTAGTGTCTCAGTCTAGTGTCTCAGTCTAGTGTCTCAGTCTAGTGTCTCAGTCTAGTGTCTCAGTCTAGTGTCTCAAGTGTATGGCTAAAGGTATTATCTGAGTGTACAGTCATATGCAAATGTTTAGGCACCCCCAACAATATCCATGATTTTAATTTATAAATAATTGGGTGTTTGGATAAACAATTTCATTTTGAACTATCAAATTACTGAAGGACACAGTAATATTTTGGTAGTGAAATGAGGTTCATTGGATTAACAGAAAATGTGCAATACGCATTAAAATGAAATTATTATTTTCTCTCAATGAACTGAAAAAAAAGACTATTCAACATTATGGTTTAAGGGAAGGCTACGAAAAGGTATCGCAGTTATTTAAGCTGTCAGTGTCCACTGTGAGGAACATAGTGAGGAAATGGAAGACAACATGCACACTTCTTGTTAAGGACAGAAGTGGCAGGCCAATTAAAACATCGGAGAGGCAAAGGGGAAGGATGGTGAGAACAGTCAAAAACAGCCCACAGACCACCTCCAAAGACTTACAACATCATCTTGCCGCAGATGGTGTCACTGTGCATCGTTCAACAATTCAGCGCACTTTGGACAAGGAGAAACTGTACAGGAGAGTGATGCGCAGATGGCTCAGTGGGTAGGGAGTCAGACTTGTAGTCAGAAGGTTGCCAGTTCGATTCCCGACTGAGCCAAATGTTGTTGTGTCCTTGGGCAAGACACTTTACAATAATTGCTCCCAGGTCGTTGCTGTAAATAAGAAATTGTTCTTAGTCAACTTACCTGGTTAAATAAAGGTTAAAAAAAATAAAAATAAAAAAATGCGAAAGAAGCCTTTTCTGCACACACGCCACAAACAGAGGTATTTTGAGGCATGCAAACGCACATTTGGACAAGCCAGCTTTATTTTGGAAGAAGGTGCTGTGGATTGAAGAAACAAAGATGGAGTTATTTGGTCATAATAAGGGGCGTTATGCTTGGCTGCAAAAAAACACAGTGTTCCAAGACAAACACTTGCTACCCACAGTGAAAATCTTTTGGAGGCTCCATCATGCTGTGGGGCTGTGTGGCCAGTGCCGGTACTGGGAATCTTGTTAAAGTTGAGGGTTGCATGAATTCCATTCAATATCAGCAGATACTTGAGAATAATGTAGAGGAATCAGTCACAAAGTTGAAGTTACGCCGGGGCTGGATATTTCAAGAATATATCCAGAATCCAGACACTCATTACAGGCTAAGGAGTCTAGAGGCTGTTATTTCTGCTAAACGAGGCTCAACTAAATATTGATGTGATATTTATGTTGGGGTGCCCAAATTTATGCTTCTGTCTAAATTCGTTTTGAAGCATATTGCACGTTTTCTGTTCATCCAATAAACCTCACTTCGCTACTGAAATATTACTGTGTCCTTCAGTTATTTGATAGATCAAACTGAAATTGCTGATCAAAACACCCAAATATTTATAAATGAAAGCATGGAAATTGTCAGGGGTGCTTGAACTTTTGCATATGACTGTATTATCTGAGTGTATTATCTACATGTATTATCTGAAAGTATTATCTGAATGTACTATCTGACTGTATTATCTCAGTGTATTATCTCAGTGTATTGTCAGTGTATTATCTGCAAGTATTATCTGAAAGTATTATCTGAATGTATTAACTGAGTATTATCTGAGTGTATTATCTAAAAGTATTTCTGAATGTATTATCTGAGTGTATTATCAGTGTATAATCTGAATGTAATTTCTGAGTGAATTATCTGAGTGTATTATCTGAGTGTATTATCTGAGTTTATTATCTGAGTGTATTAACTGAGTATTATCTGAGTGTATTATCTAAGTGTACTTTCTGAATGTATTATCTGAGTGTATTATCAGAGTTTATAATGGGAAAGTATTATCTGAAAGTATTATTGGAATGTATTAACTGAGGAGTATCTGAGTGTATAATCTGAATGTAATTTCTGAGTGAATTACCTGTATATATTATCTAAAAGTATTTCGGAGTGTATTATCTGAGTGTATAATCTGAATGTCATTTCTGAGTGAATTATCTGAGTGTATTACCCAAAAGTATTATCTGGGTGTATTATCTGAGTGTATTATATGAGTGTATTATCAGAGTTTATTATCAGAGTTTATTATTTGAAAGTACTATCTGAGTGTATTGTTTGAGGGTACTTTTTGAATGTATTATCTGAGTGTATTATCAGAGTTTATTATCTGAAAGTATTATCTGAATGTATTATCTGAGTGTATTATCAGAGTGTATTTTCTGAGTGTATCAACTGAGTATTATCTGAGTGTATTATCTAAAAGTATTTCTGAGTGTATTATCTGAGTGTATAATCTGAGTGTATTATCCAAGTGTAATATCTGAGTGTATTATCCGAGTGTATTGTCCGAAAGTATTGTCTGAGTGTATTATCTGAGTGTATTATCGAAGTGGGTTAACTGAGTATTATCTGAGTGTATTATCAGAGTTTATAATCAGAGTTTATTATCTGAAAGTACTATTCTTTTTGCACTGTTCACCCAACATGGAAGCACAGGATGATTACGTTCACCAACTATACTACCGCGTTTGAATTTACAGTTGCCTGATCTGAACACTAGGAGTTGCTGGAGAGCGACGTGGCTGGATAGATATTCAGACTTATCTAAACGAAATCCCGGGCAGCGCTATGCCAATTTGTACCGCCTCATGCAGGAGGCACGGGGAAAGTCAGAGAACCCAATGTGAGGCTCTTGTGAGGTGTATTATCTGAGAGTTTTATATGAGTGTATTATCTTAAAGTATTATCTGAGAGATTTATATGAGTGTATTATCTGAGTGTATTATCTGAGAGTTTTATATAAGTGTAATATCTGAAAGTATTATCTGAATGTATTATCTGATAGTTTTATATGAGTGTATTATCTCAGAGTTTTATATGAGTGCATTATCTCAGAGTTTTATATGAGAGTTTTATTTAAGTGTATTTTCTGGGTGTATTATCTGAGTGTATTATTTGAGTGTATTATCAGAGTGTATTATTTGAGTGTATTATCAGAGTGTATTATTTGAGAGGGAGAGCATGTCCTACTTGCGTAATGGCAGCAGGGGGCAGTCACACAGCAGAGGGTTTTCGGCCAGATTGATGACCTCCAGGCTTTTCAAAGGGTTGAAGTCAGGCACCTCCTCCAACTGATTCCCCTCCAGGTAAAGACTCCTCAGGCCAGGGCCCAGCCCCACCAAAGAGTCCCTAGACATCTACAGGAAATTAACACCGCACAGGGGTGACATTTACCACAGAGATATAGAAGATAAAACAGGAGACAAAAAAGAGCATAAAAGATGTCAAATGGTTTAAGATCGGCAGGAACGGGAGATATGAAAAAAGTAGAAGAAAAGAACACAAAAGTACTGGCTTTATATTTCCTCTTACCTTTTCTAGTCCCATGCCATCCAGATATAGATCCTTCAGGTTCATTGCTAGTGGCTGAAAGGCATGAGGTCCAATCCAGCGAATTGGATTCCCAGACAGACGTAACTCTCCCAGACTGCCCGTCTTTGCTAGCGCATCGCTGGGTACTTCCTTGAGCTTGTTCCCGCCTAGATGAAGCGTGTCAAGATCAGGGGCCGGGTCCAACGCTCTTGCAGCCACATCCTCAATGGCATTGGAGGTCAGGTAGAGCCCCCGCAGCTTCTCTGCCCCCGTCAGGATCCCTGGCTCAAGCCTGGCTATGGAGTTGTTCTCCATGTGAAGGGCCAGCAGGCCAGGCAACAGCTTGAAGGCCCCCTTGGGGAAGAC
Source organism: Umbra pygmaea (assembly GCA_016801145.1). Taxonomy (NCBI): domain Eukaryota; kingdom Metazoa; phylum Chordata; class Actinopteri; order Esociformes; family Umbridae; genus Umbra; species Umbra pygmaea. The sequence continues at coordinate 24,795 of JACXGM010002274.1, forward strand.
GGTGAACTTGTTGTTCTCCAGGTGGAGGTAGGTGAGCTGGGGCAGACCCTTGAAGGCATCAGGGCTGAGGGAGTCGATCTGGTTCTCCGAAAGGTAAAGGTACACCAGGCCCTTCATGCCGCTGAACGCACCGGGCTCCACCTCTACGATCGCACAGCGCTGCAGGTGGAGTGAAACGACCTCTGCCATGCCGGGGAAGCTGTTGGCTGGGAGATAGTGGAAGTGGTTGCCGCGCAGGTCGAGGAGGCGCGTTTTGGTGGGAAAACCACGAGGCACTTTAGTGTGTCCACGGTTCTCACAGGAGGAGTGGTGTGTCTCGCCCTAAGGGCAGGAGGGGAGTGGGGGGTCAGGGGGGAAAGTGAGGGAGAGAAAATAGGTTTGATCAAATGATTAAACGTTAAAAGATATCATGATCAACACACACCGACAACCCAGCACCTCCCTCTCTCACCTCGCAAACACAGTTGGCGGGACACTTGACCTTGTCGGCGGGCTCTGGTGTAGGGGGTGGTTTCACCCTGGTCTGCTCCTCAAACTCGGCCTTAAGCATAGCCTCCTGGCTCTGGCAGCGCAGGTCCCGGGGATGGACGGCCTCAAGGTTCTCTCCAGAAAAGTGAGCCGGTCCCCCACACGCTCCGATTAGCTTCACCTTCTTCCGGATGCTCCACTCCCTGAGCGGCATCAGGTAACAGTTGCAGTAGATGGGGTTACCCACTAGGTTGAGGCGGGCCAGCTTGGGGGAGGCTGGGGTGAAAGGCTGGAGGACGCGGAGCTGGTTGTGGCTGAGGTCTAGGTGGGTGAGGGAAGGGGACAGGGACACAGCTGTGTGGGAGAGGTCCTGTAGAGACATGTGGTCCATGAAGAGATGGGTAAGCTTGTTCATGGAGACTGTCTCCTCGCCCAGGTAGGTCATGGGGTTGAAGCTCAGGTCCAGACGAGTCACCTCTGGGAGTCTGGAGAAATAACGGGGAGGACGAGAGCAGCTTATCTCGTGTTCAAGATACCTGGGAATGTAGCAGGTCTTTAACCTTTCAGTGTTTACATCCTATAGCATCTGGGGGGTCTTGGTGGTTTGTGACAGGCCAATTTGACATTTTATGTGGTCTGATAAATTGCTGAACTAGATCAGGATATCAAAACTCAGCTCTATAACAGCAGAGTAAAATAGGAGTTTTTTTCTGGCCAACTCAGAACATTTAAACGTACAATATGTAGTTTTTGGCCGCTAGGGGTCTCTCAATCAAAACAATAGCAAAACATGTACTTGGATGACGTCGGGAAGTAGCATTGGATCATGGGTTTTGTTGTCGTCGTCAATGACAACCTGCCAATCTAGCATCTCTGGCAGAAAAAATTTCACTGACAAAGTAATGTATTGTTAAATATACTATAACTTTATTCACGTTATGTTTGGCGGTTCCCTGGAACTTAGAGCAACTACAGGAGTCAAAGGTTGTATGACGCCATTGACGGGCGACAAAATGAAACATCCCAAATCTTCAAATTATATTACAAATTTCTCTGGGTTTGAAAGTTGGTGGTAAATTTGGGATAATGTAAGTACACAACTAACAAATATAATATAGGTATAGTGATCTTTGCTTTTTTAATGCAAAGTACATCTTTTTTTATTGTTTTGGAAAACGATATATTGTACCTTTAAAGTCTACACAGAAAACAGAGGCGTCGTTGAACTCTAGACACTCAACAGCACAGCGTTCATGTTTATACCCAGGCACAGGTACGAGTACAAATACAAATTAAATGTACTTCGCCAGTGATCACCAGTACATGGCTGTGAGGGAAGTTCCTAATTAACTAAATTACCAGAGAAAGGGAGTTCATTTAGTTCTTAATTTGGAACTTCACTCACATTCTAGTAGTGGTGAACAGCTCTGTAACCAGTTACCTGTACAAACTACCCTGTTGCATTGGTTTTGTAAACAGGATGCCTGGATAGGAGAGGCCTTGATGGTTCTGGGACAAGGGAGGTGTCAGCTATGGGAAAGATAGAAGGTTCCAGCATACCTGGTCATGGTCTCAGTGGGGAAAAACTGAAGCTCATTGTTGTCGAGGCTAAGACGCGTTAGGGTGAAGAGACCTGCGAAGGCCTCGGTGGCCAGGTAGTTGAGGGAGTTGTGGCTGAGACGCAGCCACTTGATGTTCTGCAGCCCCTGGAAGGCCATGTTGGGGATGTACGTGAGCTGGTTGTGGGTGAGCGAGAGAAGGTTGAGGAAACCCAGTTGAGAGAACGCTCCTGGCTGTATCTCCTCCACGCGGTTGTGATCAATCAGCAGCTGCTTCAGTGAGGAGAGGCCGTCAAATGACTCCTAAAGATGTTGGAGGATGGGAGGAAGACGGGAGAGAGCGGTGGTCCGTGAGTCGGAGAAAGAGGGAAGGATTGGGTGGTGTTAGATGGAAGAAGAGTGTAGCTTTACAGGGCAATTTTCCTAGCAATATAGTGCAACCACAGCCAATGAACAAACAGGTAGAACAACACTCTCGCTCTCACCTGATAGAGAATTTCAATATTGTTGTGGGCCAGGTTTAGAAACACAAGGCGTCCCAAAGCCCGGAATGCCCCTTCCTTAACTGTGCGGAGGTCGCAGCGTTGCATGGACAGGTGTGTCAGGTAAGGTGTGTGTTTAAATGCACCGGTGGGCAGCTCCTGGATCTTGTTGCCTCTCATATCCAGCTTCACAGTAATCTGATGTGGAAGGGATTGATACGGATGTAGATTTGATTTATGAGCCTACATACTGCTCTCTTACTTGATCTGTATTGAAATAAGTGGCCTTTGAAAATTTGCTTAGTACACTCTAAAAAACGATTCAGTGGCTTAGTAAATATCACAGTAAAAAACAACTATACTTTCTCAATAAAATCTCTGAATATCAGC
>JACXGM010002274.1:27793-48167 GCA_016801145.1 Umbra pygmaea
GAATTTGCAATTATTATTTAGGTTTATTTCACAATTTCTTTTAGTATTTGCCCAACAAATTACATTTTGTAGATATCCTTAATCTGTTTGGTAAATTGCAAGCAAAATATTTGAGAATGAATTACTTATACTGATCAGTTTCAAGAACCACAATTATCACTCATTCTAAATTAATAATCTGTCAACATTAACAACTACTGAAGAAATTGAGTAAATTATGTGCAAAATGTTGATTTCAATCTCAAGTCCTGATTGGAAACTCGTTTCCACTTTCACAGGAAGTGCAGATGGGTCACTGGTTAGGGAGGCAGACTTGTAGTCAGAAGGTTGCCAGTTCCATTCCTGACAAAGCCCAGTGTTAATCAACTTAGTTTTTCATGTGAGATTTTACATATTATTATACTAAATCTAGTTGTTTAGATCTACTTAATTTTTCAAATGTACATTTACAATATTCATAACTTATATTTACTTAATTTCACAGCTTTTGAATTTACTCAATATATTTAAGTGTAAAAATGTTTCACCGATAAAATTGAGTACAGCACAGTAAAAGTTTTTAGAGTGTATGAAAATTTGCTTTACTAAACTGTATACCGACTGAGCTGTCATTCACATTAGATTTAGGCTTACCTCGTCAATCGTCGGAAGCACCTCTGTCAGATTTTTGTTTACACAGGTGACAGTAAGTGAGATTTGGTCGCACACACACTCCTTTGGGCATTTGCCAAGGTGCGCTCCGGGGATGGCCAAGAGCATTACCAGCAGAGTCCACAAGGCCGCGGAGCAGACCATGGTGTACTTCTGCGAAATCAAAGCACAATCAGCTGTCTGGGCAAATATTATCTTACTCCAAAATAAGCAAACAGCAATTCAGCTTTTGGGGGCCTAGGAGTTTCCTGACACAGGTTTTAGTGAGGCTCTGGCCTCTTAGGCCTTAGCCCTCGTTAAAGGCATTTAAATGTCTTAACGCGTGTATTTTTCCGATTAGAATCATTTGGGTTATTTGCTTTCTCAAGTCTTCGCTGGTATGCGTCGGGTTTTACGGGTCTACATTCCACAGTTCCATTATCATCTCTGTGAGACGCGTCGCTCCACTTCAAAAACTGTTCACAGCTCGCTGCGTCAAAACTATCCAATGTGTTCAACTGTGATCCCAGAATTGAAGTTACGCATTCGGTTGTTGCACGAGTAACGATACGAATTTACAATTTACTATACATTCAATAGCATATTAGACTGGGGAATACTGTATTAAGATAGGTTAACAGATTGTAACCTTAAAAGGGCCTGCAAAACACATTGATTTGATCATTGGTTTAAATGGTGTGTAAAATTTGTAGATGTCTGAATTACTAATCAATATATCTGCTACTTAATAGGAAAATGCACAATCATGAATTCCCTACATCTGCGTCACCAGATTTATACTTTGAAAATATTTTCTGAAGATAGGCATAATAGCTAACAATGAAACAGGCTACATCTCAGTGTGAAATTGGTTAATTTCTTGTTTTAAAATGTTTGTCCAGATCTTAACAAATGTCCTAATAAGTATAGGACTAATTGGATTGTCTACCATATCCTACCACACTTATGAAACAGTCACACATGTGACTCTAAATTTGCAATCTACCTAAACCAAAAAAAATCCACCATGAAAAGCATATATATTAAGTTTTTTTAAAGCCCTACCTGAACAAAGGAGATTCCAGATAAATCCCAAAACAAACGACGCAGCTTAATCGTTTTTGGGCAATGTTGTTATTCAGCTATTTATGATTTAACACATTTTAAACACTCTCCATCTATAATGACCACAGGCTGCTGTTCGGTGAGGGGAAGAGAGAGCGAGTGAGACAGAAATAAGAGACGGTGGAATTTCCGAGGGCAAAGCCTGTGAGTGTGTGTCTGTGTCCCCCCAGGGATCAGCAGTTTAGAGCGCTGTTGAGCTGGCAATCCGTCTGCGCACAAAGACGCACACTGTATTCACGGCTGGGCACCGGACTCACCGCTGCAGTGTCTCCTGTAAATAAACTATATGAACTGGAAGAACGTTTCCCTCTGGCGAGTTGGAATTTTCAACTAATTTTGTTACCAATATGTGGCGATAATTTGCATCAAGTTCCACATAGAACTCTACCTCTCTATCCACCATTTAGGCAACCTTTAGTACTCTTCGACTAGGTATCCGTGTTCCCGTTATTCAGGTCCGGTTCTTTGTTAATGCGTTTTATTCTCTCACGGTCCCTAGTCTCTCTCCCCTGCCTGTCCCCCATCCAGAATAAACTTCACTTATCCCTCCATTCACTACGACCCCCGTCTATCGATTCATTTCTAATGCGTTTCAAAGTGCACAGAGCTGCGCCTCGGTGCTGTTAAAACAATATGCACATCTCCAGACCATAAAGTATGGCATTTTCATGGGGGCTTGCATCCTACCCAGCCTTTCAACACCCCAACAGTTCTCCAAAAAAACAAGACGTCATGATGTAACATGGAAAACAAATACTTAAGCCAGTGAATAAGTCTATTGTAGGAAATGCATGTGTTCAACAGAGATCTTAAATTAATCCCCGCCATTGACCAAAAGGGGATTAGCACGAGGAATAATATACAAGTAATACAAACAAAGAGCAGGACTCCTGGAAAAGTAATATTTTAATCACATCATTACAAATCAGTCAGATTTGTAGCATAATACACTGGTCAAAAAAATTAAGGGAACATGGAATCATCACAGTATAACACCAAGTCAATTACACTTCAGGGATATTAACTTGTTCAGGTAAAAAGCATAAGCAATTGTGAAACAATATCACATGTTTTGGTGCAAATGAAAGTGTCAACAAGTGCACAGGAGGCAACAGCAAGACAACCCCCAAAAAATATGGTTTTGAACGTGGTGCATCAGACAGTTGCTCCCTCAATATCCTTCCTGATTCTTCTTTAGTTTTGTATTATGTTGCTTTCCATATCAATGCTGGTAGCATGAGGCAGTACCTGCAGCCCATTCCGGTTGCATAGGTAGTCCAGCTCCTCCACAATGGCATATCCATACATGCCATTTGCAAGGTTTGCTGTGTCGTCCAGTACAGTCTCAAGAGCATGGAAAAGACACCAGGAGATGGGCTGTTATACAAGAAGACCTGGAAAGGGCCGTAAAAGGGCATCAATCCAGCAGCAGGACCAGTTTCGGCTCCTTTGTGTGAGGAGGAACAGGTGGAGCACTGCCCCAGCCCTACAAAATGACCTCCACCAAGCAACTGGTGTGCATTTGTCCCACCAAACTGTCAGAAACAGACTCCATGAAGGTGGAGAGAATTATAAGAAAATGACATGTCCCGTACATTGTCTTGTAGCGGTATATGTTCCCTTGCAGTACATTAGACCCTGAGCACTACATTGTTAATACAGTAAAGTACATTGGCCATACATACATGTCCAAACATTAAAATGCACAGCCATATTGTTGTCCGTTTCTTACAGTCTGTTGCACAGTAATAGATGTGACCTAGTTTAACTTACAAAGATAAAATGTTCTGATAATAATATGGCTCAGCAGTACAGACGTGGCTTTTTTACACCTACTGTAGAACATGTGGAACTTCTTACAGACTCTGACCATTATCCTTGTTTGTCCATCCATAAACATGTTACTATCAGTTTTCCCTTTGTGTCTTTACACGTTTGTCTTTTTTTGTGAAAAAATAACAGTATTAACAAGAACAAATATAAAAATAAAACCAAGGGCAAATCCCATCGGATATGTAGTCTTCTTCAATGTTTTCACTTGGAGCTTCATGCATGTAAAATACAAAGTTTTGTCATGAGGGTATATTGGTATTTCCCCATCTTCTGTCCAGTGTCAAGTATCTGAGGTCCTCATTCAAGGAGATTCTCTTTTATCAGTGCAATGGTCAATTCTGTGTGTGTGTGTTTGTGTCAGGTGCAGGTGTTGTATATGTGCCTTTGACTGGTTGATTGAAGAGGCAAAGTAGCTTAGCATTCAGGGGAAATGCATCTCTCCAGCGTGGATTTGAGACTATCTCTGGCACTGCTGCAGCAGTTCAGGGCTTTACCGTGCCTGTGGGACATTGGGAAATAACATCAACATCCAGCCATAGGTTGTAAAAGATACATTTTGAACAACTTGAATATTGGAATGGATTTGAAGAGACTAAAAACAGACACAGATTAGTTCTAATTTATTCATAAACAAGCATTTAGAATGGCTTCAAATATTACATTAAATTGCAAATTTTTTCTTTCAAATTTTTTAAATAGATAAGAAGCATTGGATGATGCCAAACTGAAAATATTAAACTACACATTTCAAACACAGTTGCACACATTTTCCCAAAAAATAAATGCATAACATGAATTTAAACTGTTTGTCATTTTAATTATAACTAATATTCAATGACTAGAATGGCTTGCATTTTCAAAACACTGCAATGTGACTGCGCTGCAGCAGTTGTGTGTGATGCAAAGCGTCACAAAAATGAACTATGTTCTTATTTCCAGTGGTTACCAAACTCTTTTGGTTACTGTACCACCAGGGGTCCTAGAACCAATGTTTGGGAAACGCTACACAGACAGAAGTAGTTTGCTCAACTATTTTCTTCACCCATCTGCAACTAAACAACACTTTAGACAAAGTTGTATTTGGTAAGCCACACCCCAAAGCTAAAACAAAGAAAATAATGATTCTCTATGGCAGTGGTATTCAACTCTAACCCTACGGGGTCCGGAGCCTGCTGGTTTTCTGTTCTACCTCAACATTAATTGGACTCACCTGGTGTCCCAGCTCTAAATAAGTCTCAGATTAGAGGGTTGCAATGAAAAAATGGAGTGGATCTGGCTTCGAGGTCCAGAGTTGAATACCCCTGCTCTATGGCAACACTAACTGAAATAACCACTAATTTCAACCAAGGTACTGTATGAAGAACAGGATGTGAATACGCAACACATTGAACCCTGAATCAGATGGGCTACAACAGCAAAAGACTGCACAGAGTGCCACTCATGTCAGCTAAGAACAGAAAAGTAAGGCTACAATTTGCACAGGCCCACCAAACTGGGCAACAGAAAGACCCATCCTGCCTATCAACAGTTCATGCTGGTGGTGTAATGGTATAGGGCATATGTTCTTGGCATACTTTGGGCCTCTTAGTACCAATTGAGCATTGTTTAAATGCCACAGCCTACTTGAGTATTGTTCCTGACCATGTCCATCCTTTTATGACAACAGTGTACCCATCTTCTAATGGCTACTTCCAGAAGGATATCTGTATATCTATAGCCATGTCACAAAGCTCACATCATATCATCTCAATATCAAAACCATCAGAATATCTCAATCCAATGAGCACCTTTGGGATGTGGTGGAATGGGAGACTTGCATCATTGATGTGTAGCCAACAAATCTGCAGCAACTAACAAATCTGCCGCAAAGTAATTAACTAAATGGTTGTCCCAACTGGTTCAAATGTCAAATCACTATAATACTACTACTAATAGCTATAACATTGTTACTCATCAGTCCAATATGTACTCTATGCAGGTATTTGTATTTACAACCAGTAATACCATTCCATTAAACAGATCTTGGCTCAGTCACCCATTTAAGTTGAGAGTAGGGTTCATGCCTATTTATTGTTAATGCTGTAAGGATGCAATAAATGGCTATTCTACAATAATGGTTAATTTTGTTTTGATTCTGATAGTCATAACGAACAGGGTATTAGGCTGTAATGAATGTAGGTTACTTTCTAGTGCATGTGCACATCTAACATTTTTGTAAATATTTGATTATAACTTTTCATGTGACAACACTAAAGAAATGACACTTTGCTACAATGTAAGTAGTGAGTGTACAGTTTGTATAACAGTGTAAATTTGCTGTCCCCTCAAAATAACTCAACACAAAGCCATTAAAATCTAAACCGCTGGCAACAAAAGCGCTCAGACCATACGCTGCACACTGAACCCCCCACACCTTCAACCTCTTTTGTGAGATACTGTACAAGGCAAGACACTGACGTTGCTCACAGCATAACTGAAGAGCCAATATGAAAAGAACCATAACCTGCCATACTGAATGCAACACAGAACGTTATTCATAGCCTTTCCTAATTTGTCTTCAGAATAAAAGCACTTAATTTAATGTGAAAAGCGCTTGACACAATGTAAATCGATTAGAAACAGAAAGGATACATTACACAATTTGAAAATATAAAACTAATCTAATGGAATGTTGTGACACATTTACTAACTAATAATATTTTTCACATACGTGAGCTGGTCATATGCTGGACACACTGCCACTTATATGAAGATACTTGTAACTAGATTTAGCAACTCATGCTGGCTGGTTTTACACACACTGCATATTTTAAGTAGCTAATTAATGTTTGTGGTAGAGCAGATGCAGTAGAGCTAACGTTAATCTAGCAAGCTCATTAACACTACCCGGAAGTGCTCGAGTAAACAAACAGAAAGAGTTATAGTGCAAAACTAATTTAAAACACAAACCAGATTTTACTAATACAGGATTATAATACATGCTAACCTTGTACCTCTTCAGGGATGCTAATTTGTAAAACGTTTCACTATGTGATTTACTTTTATCGTTTTTTGAACTACTGTTGCGCACAGTAGAAACACTAAAGTCTGTTTCAAAATAAAATTCATTCTAAATCAAAAACAGTAAATACGTCAAAATAATCTTAAACAGGTAAACTACATAATTCAACAAAATTACTATTCAACAGGCCTTATTATAACATTATTTACAACTACGTTCTATAAAAGCTGTTTCTATAATTGTTTTGTAGACAATTATTTTAACTTCTCAAAATACCATGTTTTGCACCTTACTAAAGAAATTAGCATATCTTTTGCACATGTTTTATAACATGCATTTAGGTCTGTTTTAAAATTGTCAATTTAGAATAACATTAATTTATTTGAATATAGTTATGGAAATATTTTTAGTCTGTTTATCCAATTCATTGATTAATCGAAGAAATAATCGACAGATTAATCGATTATCCAAATAATCGTTAGTTGCAGCTAGGACTGGGCGATAATTCAATATTTATTATTTGAAAATAATATTGAGAAGAATATCCCATATCGACATATCGCGATAACAGCTGGTTTTGTTCTGAAACAAAGAAACATCCAACAAATGAAGAGTATTTCATATTGCTTGTTGTTCAGTTTTACCTGAAACTTCTAAACAGAAATATAACAAGGTCAATCAATATTTTTCTGTATGTATTGTTTTTATTTGTTTATACAGCAGACTATTCACTTTGATCTAATCAAGTCACAGCAAGTCATATGTATATTTCTATATATCGTCGTATTTCTATATATCGTATTTCTATATATCTGTTTTATATCGTGATATAATTTTTTGGCCAAATCGCCCAGCCCTAGTTCCAGCCCTAATTGTCATGAATGAAGATGATTTTGCTATGGAAGGGACAGTTCTTCATTTTGTACCATGGAAGAAAGTGGTCAGTTAGAAAAACTATATACTTTGCTCAGGTAATTTTCATACCTTCAGTGAGCCTAAAGGGGCCTACCAGTTCTCTCCCCATGATTTCGGCCCAAATCATGAACAAATTCAATTTTTTTGCTGTTAAACTCAACGTCAGAAATACTTTGAAAACCGTTTTTGAGAACACTAGTGACTTATATTTCCTGTTAACATGGATGCCTTTTAATTAAATATGGAGGTTAAGAAAAACATTGCTTTTGTGTATAGTCTTGAATATGTATGGTTTGACAAGTTAGATGTGCACAATGTTGGCGAATGGAGATTAAACCAACCCTCGTTTGGTGCCACTACCCAATGTTGACGTACAGTAGGCAAATTTGATGATACATTTAATAAATAAGGGGGGGGGATTTATAATTTAACGCATATAATACTGTACTTAAACTTAAAATGGGTCACATTTTCCTGATTGGGCCTCTATTTGGAAGAGAGCAGATCGGATAAAAGTTTAGGTTGATTAAAAAAAATAGGAACATTTCTCTACAAAAGCAGTGAGCATCTACCCAATATTTTAGCCTACTTCCAAACATGTGGCGCTTTGATAGAATTTCTGCCCTGAAAGATCATTTTCATTCTAGCTAGAAATTTACCCTGGCTTCTCTGCAGCCAGAAAACATCCTCGCTACTTTAGATGCTGTAGCGTGTGACAAGGAGCAGCACACAACAGATGGACAGGCTGCACACAGGTTCCTTATAGATTGCTATATATTTGTTACACTAGAGGATGTTCTTCCTCCCAAAAACATTATCGGCCATAATCGGCAAGCAAAAAGGCTAATTATTTTGAAAACGAATTGTCTATAATTAAAATCGGCCAGGCCGATCAATTTGCTGACCTCTAGTTTTTACAGCTTTATAAGTGGGTAACTGAAAGAAATAGCCTACTGTTCTTACCAGCAACATTGCCCCTATTAAACTGAAATGCTTCTCAATGCAAACAGTTGTCTGAATCTGAAAGTTACTTGCTACTGTTGCTCTACCTTTGATTTAATTTACATTTTATGTAAATCTTTTACGCATACAATAGTTTTCCTCTCTATACTGTATGCATTGTATAGTAGCACAAATTCTTGCTCTCTCCCGCTGTCATGTCAAAACAACTTTCGAAATGCGCAACGGTGATCGTGTTCACTGTGTATGGCTGCGTACTTCACATAGCACGATGACATTAACATACCAGCAGATGGCGCTGGTCGGACACATTTCGTGTCGTCACATATTCTTTTTTGGGAATGCTCAGTCTAGGCGGCTAACGGTCCTTGTCTGGGCGGCCGCCTTAATAGCAAAGTGGTGCGGGAAATCCTGAACTTGGATACATAGATTTTGTCAAATATTATGGAATATAGATGTTACAGTTATGCTCTACAAATAGTACCTTTAACTCCACAATTTAGTTGTTTTATTGATAGAGAAATACGCTGTTCAGCAAGACAAAAGCTAAATGGCTTGAAGTAATGTTGCGTTCGTTTAATCTCAAAGAGTCGGACCTGGTATATGATGTCACTTCCACACTTCAAGCATTCTGGTATGTTTTGCACGTCCAAGTTGGAGAGAAACATGGACACTACTCGGAAAGCTGTTGTGGTGGTAGCACTGGCTGAGTACCAGGCGCTCCAAAAGCACTACATTACATTTTTTTGATTATGACTATTACCCCACCTTATCAAAATGCAGCCATTTGAACTTCTAAAATTTTCATTTCATGTTCTAGTTAATTTTCTGTTTTCCAACACTAGCCATGTGTAGCAACACCCATTTGAAACAAGTCTTCATTCAAAATTGCACTCAAAACAAGACCAATTACCATACCCACAGGCAATGATACGGACGCAGTAAGGATTGCGGTAATACAAATTATTTAATTTGTCATTTAAACAACCTATGTGATCCAAAAACAATAAACAATTCATGTTTACAAGTCACACAGGGCAGCCATCTTGTATTCCTGCTCGGAATTCCTGCTCGTTCTCCTCTGAATGGTCAGAGTGGAATTTTTTTCTGTCCGAGTAAAAGGGGGCGTGTGGTGCGCATTGCTAGGCAATGTCTTATCTTTCTAGTCGGAGTTCTGGAAGGATTCATGTGCTCACAGATGCCACCTGGTGGCCACTAATTGTACTTGCGCTGCAGCATACCTCGGTGCATATCGCTCTTTACTGGCTCTTTACTCTTTATTAGATGAGAGACATCTATACACCAAGTCATAGACAAATGGCAACATCCAGACAGCGACATTCATACACCGCCTTATCGGGAAGTTAAAGGAAAACAAGTCACTGCATTGTGCTCATGTTTATGATAATATATGTCATACTCCAGCCAATATATATTCTAATACATTTTAAAATCAAAGTACCGCTTTTGGATTCTATTTGTGTCCTAGTCATGTTTACATAGACGCCTGCTTGACAAAAACCTACGCAGACCAGTTTAGGATTTCAAGTGCAAATTTCTACTAAGCAATGTCCACAATCAACCCAGACAGACCAAGTCAAGCATCTAAGACTTACCTGGTGACAAAGGTGTCCAGCAGGGAGGCGTGGTCCTGGGGAAAGTAATCCTGTTGGACAACATGTTCTAGAACTAACAGGTGACCAGGCAACACCTGAACTTTCCTCACTTTGCCCTCCCCCTAAACAACACAGAGTAACATAGGAGGGACAGACATTAGGAATGGATGACAGACTAATAGATTGTGCCCAACACTATAAAATAAAATATTCAAATCGGAACTGTTTCCGATACTTTCCTGTAAACGTTCTTGACCAGACTAACCCAAACCAGTCAGGACTTCATTTAGTAATGAATAAACAGACTGAATAATTGTTACACACAGTGTCTTACCTTAAGGAGTCCTAGCATCACCAGCAAAGTGGACAGGATGCTGTAAGTCTGGAGGGAGGAGCCAGAGAAGGCCTTCCTCAACAGGGCATCTGAACGGTGAGCAGAGGAAGGTGCGTCAGCTCGAACACAGAGGCATGGCCCAATGCTGGACACAAGAGAAACCGTGTGTGTTCTGACTCACCCACTGTCTCCAGGACAGCCTTGGTGATCTCAGAGTCATCCGTGTACAGGGAGGAGATCTTCAGGAAGGCATCCGCTGCTACGTCAGGGTCAGTCACATCCACCTGAACACGTAGGAACGTTCAAAAAGAAATGGCTTGAACCCCAAATACAACCGGGTTAGTATTAAACAAAGGTCGCGTTAATGCAGGATTCAGTGTTTATCCAGGCAGAAAAATAAATGAAAATTGGCATAGAGCTACCCGAGATTTGGGTTAAATAAATCTGATTATCTATCCTGCCACGTCACTCTACAGCTGCGCCTGTGAATTAAACAGCGGAAATATAGTTGGTGAATGTAATCACCCCATCCATGATCCGACTAAAGGCTTCCGTGTTGGGTGAACAGTGCGAAATTAATCGGTGGCTCAGGGGACGTGGTAGGAGGAACCATGTGCCCGCCCCTTGTCATCCCACAGTTCTGCAGGAATCTGGGGGTCAGGTGACTTAATGGTTAGGAAGTCAGACTTGCCGTCGGAAGGTTGCCGGTTCAATTCCCAACTGTGCGAAATGTCATTGTCTTTTGAGCAACGCACTTCACTTTAAGGTGCTCCAGGAGGATGTCCCTGTAATCACTGCAAGTCACTCTGGATAGGAGTGTCTGCTAAATAACTTAAAATGTTAAAAAAAGACTAAAAATAAATAAATATAAAAATCTGTAAAAGGAGTTGCAAAACTGCCGACAAGGCAGGATTAGATGGAAAAAGGGAGGAAAAATCTTGAAAAATCACAAAAAATTCCATTTCAAGTTGCAAGTTAACCTTTCGTTGTTGACACAGTTAAATTTAAAATCTGATCGTGCAAATCAAACATGCCCTCCCCTCTTCATTTGTGTGCCGTGCATGGTGTGAGTGTGTGAGTGAGTGAGTGAGTGTGTGAGTGAGTGAGTGAGTGAGTGTGTGAGTGTGTGAGTGTGTGAGTGTGTGAGTGTGTGAGTGTGTGAGTGTGTGAGTGTGTGAGTGTGTGAGTGTGTGAGTGTGTGAGTGTGTGTGGTGGAGAAAGTTACTGAAACCTGTCATTGTCATGTCTATCAGGGGGAAATACTCAATGATCATTGGCTGATTCATTGTCAGTAAAGGCACAGAAAAAAATCTGCTTATGAAATATCTATGTTTTCATGAGCTAAATGCTTATTACACATTTACCAATTGGCAGATCACATAACACAAGACTAAGAGTAAATGCATCATCCGATCCCAAGTTTGATTATGAAAACCAAATATGATAAACAGAAATTATGGATACAAGTATGACAGAATAAATCATAATTACTCAATGAATAATGACAGGTGTCCAGCACAATTTTTTTCCTAACACTTAATCTATACTGTTGTTCAAGAAAAATTACTACAGTATTCTTCAGATTTTATTACTTGAACTTGTTATTTATAAATACAACTATTCACACAGCATCCTATAGGCCTATTTCCTGCATTCTAGAGCACCGAGTACACCCATGTTCATTTATTCAATTAAAATGCAGGTAAAAATCTTTAAAACGCAGATATATTTGGAGAGTGTGCATTTTGAAAATGCAGATTCTGAAAGCTAATGTTTTTTAAAAACAGTTCTCCTATTTACAGCGCTCCTTTATAAACACTTCTGTCTCTATGATTTGTTGCAATGAAGAAGCAAATTAAAAATGTTTTAAAGGCCTGAGCAGCACTGTATTCTGCCATATCCACGTGGTGAAAGGCATAGTGGAAAGATATTTTAATGAAAACACTCATCTAGGGCCCTATGTTTCCCGGTTAGACATTCACGTGAAATTCAGCAAAATATATATTTTTTCTGCAATTCAAATTTAGTCCTGTAATATTGCAGCGTTACCTGTCGCTGGATGAACGCCGTCCTGTCGTCCCCCAGCTGGATGAGCGCTTCAGTGGTGGGGCTGCTGAGAAAGGAAAGCACCTCTGGATGACAGGCTGGCGTGGGCTCCACAGGCCTTGCTCCTTCATCAGTCACGCCGTTGAACTTTATCTCTCTGCCATCTTCCTCCTCCTCATCGTCGTCTACTTCTCCATCCGTTTCATTGCCATCCTCGTCTTCATCAGGCTCTCCTTCATCATCACTACAGTTTGCGTAAAGCGTCAACACCTCAAACCTGAACATCAGACATAAATCCCCATGCCGGGGTCAAACACCATCGCGGCTTAGACAGATCACACAGCTACCTCAGTGACCCCAGCAGGTCGGCCAGGTTCATGTTGTCCATCGTCTCCTTCAGAGCCTCGCACCCGTCTTCCCCAAGGCAGTTACCTGTCAAAAACACACTGCACGATCAACAACACACACTTGACTGTTGTCTATATTATGTTTCATGGCCATACAGGTTTATCCAGGTAGGGTGTGGTATATAATACCATTAAGATCCAGTTTCTCCATAAGGGGTTTGTCTCGAACAGCCTGAGCCACCACCAGCGCTGCGGCCTCTGTGATTTCCCCAAAGGACAGATTCAGCTCCTGAACACAGCAAGTGACACAAACGCTTAACACAAACACACACCACAAACACAGAGACACACTGGTTGGAGAACGTTCCACCGACCTTGAGTGTGGGCAGGCCCTCTCTTAGCACAGCTGACAAAGCAATGGCTCCCTCAGAGCGAACCAGGCAGTCACCAAAGTTAATCACCTGCACACACTTCAGGTGTCTAAGAGCCTGGGGAGCAAGATGGTAACAATGACAACAAAGAACATCAGGATGGGCAATATACTGAAATAATTACGTTAACTATACCAATGTTACAAACTAATGTTCGTTTTTATATGGGGTTTGATGTTGTTGCCATCACAACATGAAGGACAAAGTATGACAGGACTAGTTACGCATGACTTACGACAACAGACAGTACTGCAGGACTAGTTGTGCATGGCTTACGACAGCAGACAGTACGGCAGGACTAGTTATGCATGACTTACACCAACAGACAGTACGACAGGACTAGTTGTGCATGGCTTACGACAACAGACAGTACGACAGGACTAGTTGTGCATGGCTTACGACAGCAGACAGTACGACAGGACTAGTTGTGCATGGCTTACGACAGCAGACAGTACGACAGGACTAGTTGTGCATGGCTTACGACAGCAGACAGTACTGCAGGACTAGTTGTGCATGGCTTACGACAGCAGACAGTACGGCAGGACTAGTTGTGCATGGCTTACGACAGCAGACAGTACGGCAGGACTAGTTGTGCATGGCTTACGACAGCAGACAGTACGGCAGGACTAGTTGTGCATGGCTTACGACAACAGACAGTACGACAGGACTAGTTGTGCATGGCTTACGACAACAGACAGTACGACAGGACTAGTTGTGCATGGCTTACGACAACAGACAGTACGACAGGACTAGTTATGCATGGCTTACGACAACAGACAGTACGACAGGACAAATTATGCATGACTTACGACAACAGACAGAGAGAAGCGGTTTACTCTAAAACAACTTTAATAGTTTGCTGTCCTGTAAAGAGTTGGGGCAGGGTATCAGTTGAGTTTCCTCAGACACACATTTAACTTTAGTTTGTACTGGTCTTTACAGCCCTTTTGTATCCAGACCAAACATGAGTCCTTATTTGGAATTCACATCAATCTAGACGTTGTTGCTCTACCTATCAAGCTTCTGAGCCCATATTAGTTTACTTGCTGTTGTTTATTAGGCAATGTTACTCCATCAGCATTGCATCATGAATATTCCAGTCTACTGTGGTCTACTTGGAGCTAAGTGTGAGCGGCAAATCTTTAGAAGATAACATGATGAATGTAAATAACAAAAGGTTGTGTTCAGCCATAAAAAGAGACTAGGCTGTTACGTAGATTGTGAAGCCATCTCAGCACCTGACTCTAGTCTACATATGTATATGTATATAGTCTACATATGTACATGTATATAGTCTACATATGTATATGGATATAGTCTACATATGCCTTCCTCTCAGTCTCCCCCTACCTGTCTGTGCCCTTCCTCTCCGTCTCCCCCTACCTGTCTGTGCCCTTCCTCTCCGTCTCCCCCTACCTGTCTGTGTCCTTCCTCTCAGTCTGCCCCTACCTGTCTGTGTCCTTCCTCTCAGTCTCCTCCTACCTGTCTGTGCCCTTCCTCTCAGTCTCCTCCTACCTGTCTGTGCCCTTCCTCTCAGTCTCCCCCTACCTGTCTGTGTCCTTCCTCTCAGTCTCCCCCTACCTGTCTGTGCCCTTCCTCTCCGTCTCCCCCAACCTGTCTCCCTGGCTTCTGCTTCCTCCTGTCCCATCAATAAAAAAATATAACCCCCCAAAATATAATAGTAACTAGGCAAACAGAGCTAATTAATGATGTATGGTACAAATACCAGCATACACCCACACCTAGCTTATGCAACAGACCATAATACAAAGGCTTCTAGATTAACTCTGTTTCTATCATGTACCGCTGCCAGCGTTTCAGCCACGCACTTTTAGACATCTATATGCGGATGCAAACCTATTACACAAGGAATTGCCAACGCATTCTCAGTTTAAAACATAAGCATCTTGTTGAAGCAGGCTACTTGATTTCATCATCTTAACAAAGAAAGAGGTCAAAGGCAGTCCAGAGCTACACGCTACTGCATCCATAGCTGACTGAGTATATTAGCAGAGTTTGAAAGCTATCAGTGGACAGACTACTGCTCTGCTTATGTTTACAAATCTATTTGATAGGGACATGTAATGTATAAATTTAAAATTGTCTTAGAGGGCTGAAATCTGTTGTATTCAACACACGCACACACGCACACACGCACACACGCACACACGCACACACGCACACACGCACACACGCACACACGCACACACGCACACACGCACACACGCACACAAAATGGGCAAATGTAAGAATTTGAGCGATATTGACAAGGGCCAAATTGTGATGGCTAGACGACTGGGTTAGTGCATCTCAAAACTCCAGCTCTTGTGGGGTGTTTCCGGTCTGCAGTCGTCAGTATGTATCAAAAGTGGTCCTGTGACAGGGTGCGGCGTGAAGGCTGTCGGGAGCGAAGTGGCCAATGTGCTCCGATCTAACAGACAATACTGTAGCTCAAATTGCTGAAACAGTTAATGCCGATTCTGGTAGAAAGGTGTCAGAACACACAGTGCATCGCAGTTTTTGCAGCAAAATGGGGACATACACTATTAGGCATGTAGTCATAATAATATGACTAATCAGTGTGTACACACACACACACACACACACACACACACACACACACAGACACACAGACACACAGACACACAGACACACAGACACACAGACACACAGACACACAGACACACAGACACACAGACACACAGACACACACCACCTAATTAGTCAATGCATTTAGGCATGTAGACATTTAAGATGACCTGCTGAAGTTCAAATCAATCAACAGAAAGGGGAAAAAAGGTGATCAGTGAATTTGAACGTGGCATGTTTGTCGGTGCTGAACAGGCTGGTTTGAGTATTTCAGAAAATATCCGGTGAGCGGCAGTTCTCTGGTCGAAAATGCCTTGTTGATGGCAGCAGTCAGAAGAGAATGGCCAGACTTGTTCGAGCTGATAGACAGGCAACAGTAACTCAAATAACCACTTGTTACAACCAAGGTATGCAGCAGAGCATTTCTGAACACACAACACATCAAACCTTGACATAGGCTACAGCAGCAGACCCCTCATGGCAGCTAAGAACGGGAAATTGAGGCAACAATTGGCACAAGATCACCAAAATTGGACAATCGAAAATGAGAAAAACATTACCTGGTCTGATGAGTCTCAATTTCTGCTGCAACATTCAGATGGTAGGATCAGAATTTGGAGTAAACATGAAAGCATGGATCCATCCTCCCTTGTATCAACTGTTCAGGCTGGTGGTGGTGGTGTAATATCATGGGGGTTCTTTTCATGGCACATTTTGAGCCCTTTAGTTCCAATTGAGCATTGTTTAAATACCACACCCAGAGAACTGTTGCTGACCATGTCCATCCCTTTATGACCACATTGTACCAATCTTGTAATTGCTACTTCCAGCAGGATTACGTGCCTCGTCACAAAGCTCACATCATCTCAACCTGGTTTCTTGAACATGACAATGATTTCACTGTACTCAAATGCCCTCTACAGTCACCAGATCTCAATCCCATCGAGCACCTTTGAGATGTGGTGGAACAGGAGTCGCATAATGAATGTGTAGCCGTCAAATCTGCAGCAACTGTGTGATGCAAAAATGTCAATATGGACGAACATCTCTTAGGAATGTTTCCATCACCTTGTTGAATCTACGCCACAAAGAATAACGGCAGTTCTGAAGGCAAAAGTGGGTACAACCCTGTACTAGCAAGGACGACTTAATGAAGTGGTCAGTGAGTGTATATAGCCTCTTAGCTTTATGTAAAGTGGAGCAGTACAGTACAGTCACTTATGACCTAAGCAGACAACAGTACAGTTATACCTGAGCCATAGCCAGTGCCCCTCTCTTGGTGAAGGTGTTGTCATTAAGGTTGAGGACCCTAAGGTGAGGGTTGTGTTGCATGGCGGTGGCCAGCGCCGTCACCCCCGCATGGTTGATTCCATTCTGGGGCATGTGCACCTCCTCTAGACTTCCCATCAACTGATCAGAAAGAGACAGAGGGAGATGAACAGCAGCCTTTACCCAGTCAGAAAGTAGATATTACACAAATGTATGTGTCATTACAGCAATTTGTGGCAGTATGTACCTGAAACGCCTTGGCGAGGGCTGTGGCGCCTTCATTCTCCAAGCGGTTCCTGCCTGCAATGAATACCTTCAGCTTCAGGGGGCAACCAAGGACGGAAGACTGCTTATGACAGTCAGTCAACGCGCGGGCCAGGATCTAACAGACACAGCAGAACCACGTAAACAGCAGTAGTAACAAGTGCTGTCGATTGAACTATGCAACCTAAGTAAAGAGGTATGAAATGTCTTCCAAAATCAGGGCATGTTCTTGGCCTTAATTCCATTCCTTGGATGAGTGTGAGCTCCTTTTGATTTGAGTGCACTAAACAATGCAAATGGTTCAGGTAAAATTGCTTGGTGTTGGTCCAATTCCCAACATACTGCGAGCCTGTATTTTGCAGATGGTTATATTAAAGGGGAACAATGACAAAATTCTATCATTTGTCTTTGTTCCTTGATAATTTGAAGTAATTATTTGACTGTCTGGCTCATCAGTTGGCTCTCTCGCTCAGAGAGAACAGGGTAGAGCTAGCGTTAGTGCTCCGGCATTAGGTTATATGGCCGGCGCAGATGAATGCTCTTAATACAACTTGGTGCAATAACTGTTATTTGCATGAAACACAAATGAACTTTCACAAAGAAAATGTAAATGCACACTTCTTTTTGGAAATTCACACTTTGATCTTTCAATAATTATATTTTTAATCAGGGATGATATCAGATTAAAAATATATAATTGACAGAGCAATGGTATGTTGTGTTTGACAATTTGCACTGTGCTGGGAAGAAGTGAGCCAGCTGGTTTTTCTTCCACATTGGCTTAGATGTCAGAAAAAGTATGTTTGAAACCACACAACTTACATCTATTCATCATACAAAATCTACATGTTTTGTACCAAAAGCAATTGGGATTCCAGATTTTGAAGTTTGTTGTGAAAAAAACTTTCATTTTTCCCACAAAATATTGTTATTTCACAAATTTCTATCTAGCGCATTAGTGTGAATAGAGCTACAAGCTTATGAGCTATTACATAGCACTCTTGCTAGCTCTACCACAGCGATACTCATTCCTGCTCCCGCGAGCTGCAAACCGCGAGCTGGTTTTCGTTCCAAACCGATTTAGCACAGGTGACGCTAGCACAAGTGACGCTACTCATTACCAGGATGAAACGCTAACACGGGGTAGTCGCAACTGGGGTTGGACAGAAAACCTACGGAATTGCGGCTCGCGGGAGCAGGAATGCGTATCGCTGCTCTACCCTGTTCTCCCTGAGTGAGACAGCTGACTGATGACCCAGACGGTCAAAGAATTACTTTAAGCAATTTAGGAACATAGACAAATTGTAGATTTTCATAAGTGTTCCCCTTTAAGGTATTTTAGCTGAACTTTTAGGCTGTTTTCAAATGCTCACCTTTCCCCCGCCAATGCCCATGCCACAGTTGTTGAGCCTCAGCTCCAGTAGAGAGTGGCACGCAGAGCTTTTCAGCAAAGTCTCAATGCTCTTCACCCCATCTGGTCCAAAAGCATTGTCACTCAGATCAAGCTCTGTCAGCCTGGCCCCGGCCGTCATTAAAGCACTGCCCAGGGATCTCTGAGGATAAACACAGACACAAACAGCTACAGACTGTTTAAGCCCAAAAGAAAGCTTAAAAAGCCTAATAGGAGGCTGGTGGTGCTGACTCACCAGGGCGTTTGGAATTTCAGAGCGCAGCCGACCAGTGAACATATCACTCCAGTGGCAACTCTGAAAAGTCAGTTAAAACAGGATGTAAAGACACATTTAACTGTAAAACGCTCACAATGTCTAAAGAATTGTTGTGTTAATGTGTGGCTTAAACGTTTTCATTAATCAGCACTAGGGCTGGTCGATGTCTGGATTTACAAATCGTCAGAACAACTTGTCCAAACATTGTCGACAGTTCGTCTTTTTTTGCGCTTCAAGGGGTGAATTCTCAGAAATTATGCATCGTATTAATGCACATTATTTAACTTGTAAAAATGTTGCAAACAAGTAGGATATAATTATCTTTTAAAAATTACATAGCTCTTACAGTGTACAGGTGCAGTTGGCAGGTGCAGAATCCAACAAAAGATTTTAACAAGGGTATTAAACCAAAACAATAGAGCACAAAACTCAAAGTAGCTATAAGACTCGTAACGAGCATTGAAACATAACGGTGCATTGAACAGCACATAAACCTTGAAACAAACAATTACAAAGACCAAAAAAGACAAGGTGATATTGACAGTGGGGATCAGGTGTGTAAGACAAGACAAGTTCAGGACTTGATGAGGGCATTTTGATGACTACCAGTTGTGTGCTGAAAAGGGGCTTATAGTGATTGTGGCAGGAAACCACAAAAGCTGAGCACCGGTGTGGGGAAAGCGTGACAAGAACGTTTGTTTCAGGTTTGCGTGGTGTAGTGGGCTAAGCTTGGGCTCAGATTATCGATCCTGCCACATTGCTCTCTAGCAACTCCTTGTATGCAGATGGGCTGCACGTTTATTCAATCACAGAAGTGGAGTTGGTGAGTGTGTCATCCCATGCATGGTCTGACTAAAGGTCTCCGTGTTTGATAAGCAGTGGAAAAAGAACCGGCCGGCTTGTGACATGTGGATGGATATACCATGCTCACCATCCCGCAACTGTCCAGGGAGTTGCAGAGCTGCCGACAAGGCAGGGTTAGAGGGAATCGGACAAGACCAATCGGGAGGGGAGAAAAATTAACAAAATAAAGGTTTGTTTGAACACACGTCCCTATGACATACGTCTATCTTGCAATTGTTTTGCTATTTACTTATATAAACATGCTGGAAACAAACAATTAAACATCTAGGCAATAATTATGCTGCTTTGGGGTACAATATTATGTAATGTAGCATTATTGTTTTTTTATTCTACACATAATGTAGCATTATTGTTCTTTATTCTACACGTAATGTAGCATTATTGTCCTTTATTCTATACGTAATGTAGTATTATTGTCCTTTATTCTATACGTAATGTAGTATTATTGTCCTTTATTCTACAAGTAATGTAGTATTATTGTCC
>JACXGM010002275.1:0-18818 GCA_016801145.1 Umbra pygmaea
AAACATTATATTGTTATGTTTTGTGCTTTACTGGTAAACAATTGTAAATTAAAGGTTTTGGGTTTACTGTATTCTGTTGGTGTTGAAATGGATTTTAAAAAATATGGTATCGAAAAAAGTATCGTTAAGGAACCGGTATCGAAACTGAGGTATCGAATTTGGCACCGGATCAAAAGATTTTGAACGATGCCCAGCCCTAGGTTTTTCAGGCTGGTTTACATTTTTGGGAGCTGTGGGTGTTGATAAAAAAAAAACATCACTACAAGATGATGATGCATTTGCATTAACTGCAACCAAACCAAAATGTATAACACATAATGTAAAACTTACACACCTGATCTGGACTAACATGTATACTTCCTACATTAAAAAAAGTTTGTGTTTATTAATATGGGCATATCTGCTTTCTCAGGCAGTATGTGCAAACGTTCAGCACAGATTGTTTCTCCAGCAGTTGAGAACACCTGTTCACTATCTGTAGAGGAGGCCTGGACAAATAAAAGGATGCAGCTTTTTCACCACATAAGCTGTAACTTTAGTTTTATGCTGCAGTTGAACGTTAGCAGCAGTAGGTTTGCTAACGTTATTTGTGTTTGCAATTTGCATAACGTTACTGCACAGAAAATTAAAATCTGAGTAACAATTTTAGCAATTTGGCAAATGTTGAATCATATTTGTAGTGCAATCTCCAATGCAAGAAATACATGCATAACAGATGTTGCACTGTGCTGAATTGGGATTTTTTTTGGGGGAAAATGAAGCCACACTTTTGAGTGCCGCTTTGTGTGCTCCATGGCGGTGCTGTCAACACAACAAGAGCCTGGCAATACGGTGGCCGGCTGCCCTCTACAGAAAGGAAAACGTGCCCATTTTGTGACCGACCGTCGTATTTGAAACCAAATTTTCCAAACGATTCCAATGGAATCGTCATTTTTTAAACGATTCCAAGTTGGAACCTGTTCTTGATGACCAACCCTACTAGGCAGGTCAGCACACTTTTGTTACATAACACACTAGCACAAAATCCTGTCAGTCAAAGTTCTTTAGAGGTTGAGTTCATTGTACTTTCTTTTTCAGCGGATAGTGTATATTTAGACACACATACACAGTGTTCACATGCATGGCCAGTTCTCCCTCGAACTTGTATCTGTTTAGGTAAACCTCTCTCTTAGTGACATTCATTGGCGCCCAACGTTAATAATAACATGACTCAATTGGTTCTGACCTAAAATGTGGAGGCATATCAACATATTTTAGGCTTAATGCTTCCTGAAATTGAGGGTTGCTTTGTAGCTAGTAACAGGTTAAATGCAAGGCATATAATCAAATATGCAGAGAAAGTAGACGAAATAGCAAATGACTGCCTAGATTGGACTTGGCAGTATGGAATCCATTAAGGAGACAGCCCTTCTATATCTTTTCACCCAACTGATTTAGTGCAGGCAGACCAGATTGTAAAAGCTTGGCTAATTAAAATGAAGTGCAAAGGCGAAATTAAAAACACACATACATTTAACAAATTCCACATAAGACATTAAAGAGACATTAAAACAGTGCAAGGAGACAGTACCATGACACTATGGTTAAACTACTGTTTTACAGTCCTCTGGAGCTTATAATGACACATCAAGTAAAAACCTAGCTACAGAGACAATCTTAACCCATTTAATCCCAAACTGCTGTTAGACATGAACATATCTAAAACTATATAAAAAAAATCAATAACACTTTCAGACCAAAATCACTATTGTTTTTTTACAGTCACTTGTAATAATAATTACATAAATGGTAATCTTAGCTAAATACCCCTGTATCTGTCTAAACTAGAAGCCGTCTGTATCTCATATAATATGTTCCTGATTATATGGACAGGATGAAAACCACACCATGCCACGATTCCAGAGCTACATTTTGCCCTGAGTGTCTCGAAAGCGGCCCGGTCATTACTAACTGTAGGGTGTGTGTTTGTCTTTTTGGAAAGCCCCCATATTGCCCCCTCCAAGAGCGTGGGCCGAAGTCCCCTGCTGTGATGTAATGAGGTATTAATAGTGTGTGCGTGTGTCTTTGTTTTTAGTATGCGTCTGAATGTGTGTGCTGGTGTGTACGTTTATGAGCAGTTCACAACTTTACAGTATTAAAGTGAATGAGTGTGTGTGGAGGGCCCCACAACCAGCCCTGGTTAACAGCGCTTGCATTTCGACCCTGGTTGCCTAGCAGCAGAGCATTGGTGAATCGGCTTTGTTCCCACGATTCCCACTCTTCAGCCCCTCTCATTTCACCCCTCCTCTTCGGCTCCGTACCCCTTCTCTCTCTCTCTCTCTCTCTCTCTCTCTCTCTCTCTCTCTCTCTCTCCTCACCCTCTGTCATGAAAGCCTGGGTCTCATCTTTCACTCTGGGTGTTATTATCCTTTAATGGAGGCTGAAATTCTTTAGTTCCACCTGGTACTGTCCCGAGCCCTCCCCACTCTCCAGAAAAGGAACTTACTCGACAGGAACGCGCTGGTACCTCATGTCCCTTAGGTAACCTGGCATTTGTGCTCTCAGCCCTGCACAACATCTGTGTATGTGTGATGGTTGCATTCATTAATCAAACACGGCAACTGTTCAACACAGAGTGGATGAGCACTAGAGCTTCAAACTGTCTGGTCTTGGTGAGAAAAACAAAACCGTAGGATCTCTCCTAAAACCCATTTGGCAAATGTGGAGGATTTGGATGGACTGTTACCTTGTTGATGTCCAAAAGCAGAAAGTGTTTCTGTTTCGCACGAACATTGGAAAATCCTGTTGCTGGGGACCTCGCAGAGGTTTTAGCGGGTTGGTTCATGTACCTCTGCACGTTTTTGTGGCTAATTAAGGCTCTTTAATCTAAAATAGATTGTTGTTGGCTATCCTAAGAAAAAATAGGATGTACAATTAGTCACCGAGCCAGACAGCTGGAGCATGGCGCTCAGTTGGTGTCTGCAGCTGTATTTGTCTCGAATTGTGTGTGTGCGTGTGTGTGCCTGTCTACTCCCTGAACCTGAAAACACACTGTTCAAGGAACAGAACAGCACTCCAGCATGAAAACATGACAGACAGACAGACAGACAGACAGACAGAAAATTGGACCCAGAAACAGACAGACAGGTCAAGATAGAAGAGAAGGCGGAGACCGTCAGACAAATGTCAAGACACACAGGACAAACAGACACTCAGACAGAGATGGACAGAAAGACAGACCCAGGCAAATATAGGCAGACGGATTGACAAGCAGTCAGATATTTTGACAGACTGATTATGGGCTACTCTAGCCCGGTTTACGGTAATTCACAAGTTTGGAATCTTCTAGGGTTTCCCCTGGATGGCCGCAGCAGTTGTCAAAACGAGTGGGACATTCTCTGCTTGAATAGTCTCCTGCGTTGTGGTAGAGTGGGATCAGGTCAGGAGCGAAGTGAGAAATCAAAATTAAGAGGAAAATGAGAAAAGGTGACCCAAAGGAGAGTGAAACGCTGTAAATCAGTAGTCAGTTAGTGCTTTGAAGCTGGCAGAGGAGCAGAGAGAGCTGTCATTATTATCTGACTGTGTGAGGGAGAATATCCAGTTTCTAACCCATTTTCTGTGGGTGTGCTTATTTAGAACATTGTGCATACTCTAATAATTTTTGGAAGGTCAATGTAATTCTACCTCTTGAATTTGGCTTGAAAGCTGGTACACCGTTTTCACATCAAAGTGCTTTCCACTGCTTTTAATTTCCGTCTCAGCATGAAACATAAAACTCACAATAGTTTTGGTTCTGGGCTCAGCGTGTTTTCATTGACTGATTAAGTAGTTTAGGTATGTAGGCTGTAGCCTTGAATTGGTCAGAGTGTTCAGGAATTAATTCATGCTGTGGGGGGTTTTAAAGAGGAGAATCACCTGCTATGACCACACACAAAAACAGTAATGCAAACAAACACACAGAGAAGGCTGCTTCTTCACATCGGTATGTGGCTCCCGTTCAACAAGCAACCATGAAGTCAAAGTGCGTGCCTGTAACGTTTCAGGGGGTGAGCACCAACACAAATGTGTTTCCAACTGCCAGCAATGAACAGCTGTCCTTCTCACCTCTGCTTAACTCTCACTCCCCCCCCCCCCCACCAAAGAAAACACTCAACATGTTACGACATGCGCCACTTCTGCATAGGTTCACCTGAGGCAGCTGGGATAACCCTGCTTGGCTTTCAGTTTTACTTTCCAATCACTGGGGAATATGCCGCTTGTGTTTACATTAAAAAGCTCCCGGGTGGATACTGATTCATTTGTGATCAAGTTGGTCACCTGCAACCTCCCAATTCACATTAAGACAGAATAAAGATGTACAAAACTCTTGCCAGTAGACAGATGGAGAGGATATGCTGCATTTAGAAGAACACATGGCTGAAACGTAGCAGTTGGAACAACTGAGTTTTGCCTACCCAGGACATTACAATAATTATGTACAGTTTTTCAGGTATCATTTCCATATAATATTTAGACTTCAGAAATGAGGTTGATTTACTTATACAGATTAGACACCACGGTGGCGCATTGTGGATTTCTCTGGAACACAACTGGGATGGGAATGACGCAAATCTGAGTCATGCATTTCTTTTGTTTGGAAAACTCCTGTAATTCTACTGTGTCTGTCTTCTTATGTGGGTTTGATTTTGGGGTGAGACTCTACCCCCTATTCGTGAAAGTCCCCCAGCGGGGCACCAACTGCCACCCTTGTATCCTCTCCCACAGGGACATTCCTTCACCACGAATCACATTCCACCTTTCTAACGTCCCTGTTTCTTTCATTAATCTGTCTTTTTCACTCTCATGTTTCTTCCCCCTCTATCTTCTCAGCCTCTTCTCACTGTTTTGTGTGGGGAGTAGGCAGGTGAGTTACCTGAGGAAACCTGAGCTCTGACCCTTCCTCCCATTCACCCGCAGAACCCAAAAGCAGCTCTGTTCCCTGTGAATCAGCCTTTGTCCGCATTCGATTGAATCAATCATTCAGCCTGTCTCAGAGAGATGAGCGTGAGATCCCAAGCTGACGACAAACATGGATCCCTATTTTAATGGATGGCTACAGTTTTCTCTGTGGATGTCATTTCAACATCCATCACTGATTATGTGGTTATTCCGAATGAAATTATTCAGAAACTAAGCAATTAAGGGCTGGGAGGGGCGTTGGGGAGGAGAAAGGCAGAGAGCGAGGGCAGAATAAAGGGTAAAGGTGAATCTTGTTAAAGTGTGGTACCTTGTTTAAGTTTTTTTTATCACTGAGAGGTTATAATGTAGACACTTCTCTCATTAAAATCCTAATATAGGCCATGTGACATCACAATGCGAGAACAAATAAATAGTGGTAAATATTTGTAATCTGTTTGTCCCACAGGAATGAGCGTGCTCGCTGGATCAGTGCCCTGGACCAGAGTAGCAGTGACAAGAAAACCTGGGACCGAGCCAGTGAGTAAACACCCTACCTTCTCTTCTCTCACACAGCCACTAGCAAACAGGTCAAAGATGCTCACATGTTGGCATGCAGCACCACCTTGTGGCACAGTTGTAGATTACATTTGGCATTATAGTTTTACCAGATGCTCCATGAGCAATGCAGTTCAATGTAATTGATCCCAGGGCACTGCTGTCATTGGAAATGTGCTCTCAGTCTAGTTGAAAAGATATGTTTAACAAAAATAGACAATCATATAAGAAGTTTGTCTATGTAACATCTTAAATAGGTCATTTATTTGTACCATATGCATGTTCGAATTGTTTAATGTTGTATATTTTCTGTGGAACCCAGGATGAGTAGCACATATCAATCAACATACGTACAAAGCCAAGCAGCACCAACTTGGGTTGTGGGGGGTCGGTAATCAAAGCAATACTTCAGCAAGACCTTGTGGTGGCTTTGGGCCCCGTGAGCTCAATTGAGGGTGTGTAAGAATTGCTGTCTACTGGGAACACTGCATGGTTGAATGAACAAGGTGATAAGAAGCAGAACAGATGGAAGACACAAATTACATAGACCGTCCTGAGTTCGCTGGGTGTTGCTGCATGAAGTAGGGCTTTAATCATCAATTAGACACCAAATTCACCAGACTGGGTGAAAGTTAAAGAATAGGACAAACAAAAACAGTCACAGTGCTGTTTATATGTAGGTACAAGAGTTCCACAATTAATCTAAAGTAATAGCTTATAAGTGGAATAGCAGGAAAAAGAAGGTGCTGGTGAACTATGGTCAAGTATAAGAACAATTACTTTAAAACCCCAGATGAATGGGGGCACAGTTGGCTCAGTGATTAGGGAGTCAGACTTTTAGTAGGAAGGTTGCGGGTTCAATTCCCGACTGTGCCAAATGTTGTTGTGTCCTTGGGAAAGGCACTTCACCCGAAGTTGTGTCCTTGGGAATGTTCCTGTACTTTTACTATAAGTCACTCTGGATAAGAGCGTCTGCTTAATGACTAAAATGTAAAGTGTTGAGTGGACAGTGTTGTTGCCAGGCTGATGGTGTAAACTGTCGTGTTTATCCCAGATGCCATGCAGGTGGAGGTGACGAGGACGTACACGGCCAAGCAGCCGGACGAACTGTCGCTACAGGTGGCTGATGTGGTGTTGGTGTCACAGACTGTGGAAGATGGTACGACAAACTCCATTTTGCTTCTCTTCCTCTTATTGTCTGTCTTTGAAGTATATTCAAATAGTTCCATTTCTCTCTGCCTCTCTGTTTACTCTTTTGCATCTGTTCTTTGCTCCCTCTCTCATAATTTCGGTTTCTCTGTCAGCTGGCCGCTCTTCTAACTTCAGCATAATTTAAAGTGATTTATTTATGTTATGCCTAATTAGAGACGCATTTGATGACGCTAGCACACAGTTCCGCTCTCAAGGTTCGAGTTTATTTCCCTTTGTTCAGCCATGTCGAACATTTTTTATGTAAAGGGTATTCCAGAACAGGCAGAATAAAGCATCAATCAGAATCCAGCAGGGGGATCAAAGCTCACTTAATACTTTGAAGATAACTCTTTTTTGTTTTTAAAGCCGGTGGCACTACAGCCCAGTGAACTCAAAACATTGGACTTGTGTGTCTGCACGCTAACTCTATTGTTCTATCTCTCGCTATCAGGCTGGTATGAGGGTGAGCGTCTCCGTGACAGCGAAAGGGGTTGGTTCCTGTCAGAATGTGCTCAGCCAATCACGTGTCAGGCCACTATTGAACGCAACATGCAGAGGATGGACCGTCTCCAGGGGCTGGAGACCAATGTGTGAGCTGGAACAGACAGCAGGCTCCGGCAACCTTTAATGAAGAGTAATCACTTTTAGCTTTCAATGAAGTGAAAATCCACACAGATCTCCTCTCTCCAGTGGTTAAATATGCCAACCAGCTACCTTTGAGCACTGTGAACCAATGATGGATCAGACCATTTTCAAATGGACCAATAAGAAATGCTCTTAAGACCATTCAAAACAAATCTGAGTCTGTCTGCTGATGAAAGACTGTCAAAGTCCAAACCCTTGCTAGAATGATGAATTTAGCCCCACCCATTGACTTGCACAAGACCTCCTCAGGTCAAAGCTCGAAACAACATCGAACAAATTACTGTTACTGTGGAATTATTGTTCAAAACGTTATTTATTGGGCTGGTCTATCTTGATAAAATCATGTGATTCTTCTTAACCCTAATGACACAGGCCTTGAAATCTGGAACTCCTAGCCAGTTCTACTGTTTTTCCATTGCACCCTTCTAATATGGGATTTATTTAGACTTAAGACACCATCAATGATTATCTAAATCACATAAGTAGTTGGCACTGTTTTGCTGTAAGTGGTTTTTGAGATGGCTTGAGATTTTTTTTTATATTGTGATGTGCTGGAGGATGAGGCAAAACAGAAGTAATTTATATTTGTCACTCAGCAGTCACTCTTATGTGAAGCAACGTACATGGCAGCATTCACCAGTCTGTATATGTGCATGTGTAGCTAGTAGGCTATTCTGAATGTACTGTAACGATGTTCCAAATGACCTAAATGAACTGACTGTTGCTAGTCACCCTTTTGTGATTATGACACAGGCTTCCAAAGAAGCTGAATATTAAAGAGCCGACAACACAGTAAATGTTCCAGTTTCCAGAATTAAGTCTAGGGAGGTAGAATGTAAGGAACCAATGGCAGATTGGCAACAAAAAAAAACATTCCCACAATCATGCCTCAATGCTGATTATTCAATAACCATTTTATTTACAGCTTAGAGGATAACTTAAAATGATTTACATTTTCCACACATAGCACTTACCACAGATATTGTGATAAAGCCTGCATAAGAAATGTTGTTTTAAACTAAATGTCTGACCTGTATGGCAAATTTTTATTGGGGCAAAAAAAATTCTGTAATATTTTGAACAGTATTTATATGATTGTTCCATGTATCACTATCGCCTAAATTCAGGCAATTCATCACAATGCAGATTTGATTTATATCACAGAAATGGGAGTTTTAGGTGTTGAAATGTCTTAGCGACTGTATCTTACTGTGGAAGGCAAAGCTTACCGCTTCGGTTGAAGGGACAAGCGCCAACCCTGCTCATAGGTTCTATGTTGAATTATCACCATTTGATTACAAATATCCAGTTTCTAGTCATTTGGAATTTGCTGGTTTGCTTCTGGTTTATACCACCTTAGAGAACTTTACCATCCCAGAGATGTCTAAATCTAAGCATAATGACAACCTGGGATGGTTGACTGGCTCTTTTTTTTTTAAACCCAGTGATGTCAGAGATATACATTTTAAAAATAACCTTAGGATTTCTGTGACGTGCGGTAGGAGAAAATGTATCAGTTTGATGGTCTCTGTTCTAAAACTGGAAAAGGCAGCCCAGGCTTTTTAACATAATTATCCAGCATGACTCATCTTTTTAAGTGCATAATGATTTCTTGTATTGCTAAAAGAAACAACTAACAGCCTGGTCAGTTTTCATTTCTAACACCATTCATCAAACCGGTTCACTACGCTCTATTGATGGTCTTTACCTAGAATTTAGAAGAACTTTTCTTTTGCACTCAGGGAAAAACTCTGTAAATAATGTGTAAATATGTAATTAATGACAAACTCTGTATGTAATTCACAGCTATAGATTTATATTGCAGATTAAATAAAACATACTTGTGTATTTGTTACCTGTTGTTTTCTTTTTGAATGTCTTTGAAGAATAAGTAAAATTTGCTGTTGTGTGGATACCAAGAGACAGAATTGGTTTGGTTTTAATTAGTATTTTGATATAACATTAAATAAATATTATTTATTCACAGAGCATTTAGCAGCTGAAGCTTAACTCCTGCAATAACAGAACCTTCTGGCAAATAAGATTGAACAGGTGGATTAATAAATTGTCACAATGTGGCCATTATGAAAGCACACAGCGACTTCATGGCATGTTTTGAAATCGGTCTGCACGATGCCCTAGCCTACGTGACCCAGGTAACAGATTTCTGTTAGCAGGTTTCTAATTGTGCCTCCCATTTGTAACATTCCCCACAGAAGGTATTTTCAAATTGTGCCAATTTATGTAGTGTTTACTACTTTGCAGATTTGAAGAAACATGCAATCATTTTATATAAAATTGTTTTAGTGTCCATGTAGAATTTCAATATTCTAATACAATTTGTTAAAATGGGGTGAATGCCACCTATTTGATTATTTCAAACCATTTTAAGTGATGCTAAAATTGGGTTTTATATATTCAGCCTGTAGCTACAGATTTCCAATTGTGAACACAGAACGCTACTTGTTCTAGTTTTTTTAAATAGTCCCTTGCAATCCCACATCTGAATCTGGGTAAATAGAACAGCTTAGAGTTGGGGGGGAAACATAGCTTGTCGCTCTATATATTTCTATGATGTAGTATCTAGAATGTACAGGTTGTGACGTGGAACCTGGGCGCCACACGATGGACATCACATGAACAGCAGTGTTGTTCATTAACTCATGGATTATTGCGCCCAGCGGCATTGTGTTATGTAGTTAGACTCCTTACTCAAGGACACCCATAACCAGGTTAGGGTGTCCAATATTGTGTATGCCTTTGTTTCCTGTCATAAGCAACATTTGTTATTTTCTGTACTATGAAAAGTATTTTCAAATCTGCACATGCTTCTGCCTTAGTATCTTCATCTTCAGCATGACACAGGTAAGCCCACACAGAGAAAGGACATTGCTACTGTCACATCAGCTTTAATGTTTTTTCTGAAGAGAAACAAAAACAAAACAGCAGGGCATGTATTTATAAGTCAGCCTTACATAGAAACTGGCCCAATTCAGATGTGAAAAGTAGAATTAAAGGGGAACAACCTTATGTCATAGCACTCGCGCTAGCTCTACCCTGCTCTCCCTGAGTGAGAGAGCTTCCTGATGAGTGAGACGCTCAAATAATCTTAACTTCAAGCAATTTAGGAACATCGAAAAATTATAGAATTTCGTCATTGATACAAGTTGCTAAAAAATAAAATACTTAAATCACATTTTAAGTCGACTTTTTGCAAGTCTGAACATAACCTAGTGTGAATACAATGTCCGGCAATATCACCAAAACAGCATTCAGCACAATTTACTTACATAACAATTATTCTTAATACCAAATGCAACAATGCAAAGCTATACACAGCTGCCCTTTACAGTTTACGTTTTTTAAAACAGGAGCAGAGGCTAAGGATTTTTCTCCCCATATCATCCTTCCTGTACATGCATTCCAATCTAATGGAAACTATTTTCTCTCTGATGCTGGATTCACACCAGGCACGGCAAACTGGCTGCGTTCCGGTGGAAGTCCATTAATTCCAATGGGAAGCAACGAGCACCGCTGCGGCAAATCTACTGGATCCGGCAAAATGTGGATGCGGTGCGGCGAGTGTGTCGAAAAAGTTAAAATTATTCAACTTGTGCAGTGCTTTGCCATACGGCACCAGAACTGGAAGTTGATGTACCACAGAGTAAGTGCTAATATGTCGCTTTCACTTATGGGTTTATGGAATTGCAAGAAAAGCTTTGACAGCTCAGTAGATAGACTGTCACAAACTATTGTCAATGAATACTAAACTGAAGAACCTCCTGCCAGTCACCTTGCTGGAGGAGGCCAGGGGTATGCAACGTTGTCCTCCATCTTGAAGATGCAGAAGATTGATTATGATGTTGATTGCGGTGTAAAAGTGTCTGCGTGATGGTGCCGTAAGGTGAGTTGTTTTTCCTGTGCCTGGTGTGAATCCAGCATAAGATCTTTGTTGAACAGATATACCAGTCCTAGAACAAGGTTTTGATCCAATTGTCCCCATTTTAGTAATGCACCATTTGATCGGTAATAGCAAATGCTTTGCCCGAAACCGTCTGCTGCATTGGAATGGATTGATACTTAGTTGTGTTCGTCATAGTTGTTGGAATACCGGTGATGCGCTATGGGGGCAGAGTTCCTCCAACTAGTGTTGGCCATTTTAACGTTTGGTCTCTCCTGGGTGGTGATCAGGTCTATGATGGCTGTGATGACAGCACAGTCTTTGGATTGGCGGTTGCTCCAGTCCACAGGGGCGGGGCTACGGATCTTCTCCTCCAATAGAGTATCCAGCTCCTTCTTCAGACTCTGCAGCCAGAGAAAAGAAAATAGTCAGGATGTACAGTGCATCCAGAAAAGGTTCCCAGCACTTCACTTTTTCCACATTTTTTTATGTTACACCCTTATTTCGAAATGGATAAATTTATTATTTTCCTTAAAAATTCTACAAACAGTACCCCATAATGATAACGTGAAAGAAGTGTTTGAAATATTAATCTTAGCAAATTTATTAAAAATAAAAACAAAAAAGCACTTGTACTGTACATAAGTACTCCCAGCCTCTACTCAATACTTTGTTGAAGCTCCTTTGGTAGCAATTACAGCCTCAAATCTTTTTGAGTATGATGCTACAAGCTTTGCACACGTAATCTTTGGGCATTTTTTCCTATTCTTCTTTGCAGGAACTCTCAAGCTTTATGAGGTTGGATGGGAAGCGTTGGTGCACAGCCATTTTCAGATCTCTTCAGATATGTTCAATCAAGTCTGGGATCTGGCTGGGCCACTCAAGCACATTCACAGAGTTGTCCTGTAGCCACTCCTTTGTTACCTTGGCTGTGTGCTTAGGGTCGTTGTCCTGTTGGAAAATGAACCTTTGCCCTAGTCTGAGGTCCAGAGTGCCCTGGAGCCTGTTTTCAGCAAGGATGTCTCTGTACATTGCTGCATTTATCTTTCCCTCAATTATGACTAGTCTCCCAGTTCCTGCTGCTGAAAAACATGCCCATAACATGATGCTGTCACCACCATGCTTCACTGTAGGGATGGTATTGGCCAGGTGATGAGTGGTGCCTGGTTTCCTCCAGACATGACACTTGCCATTCAGGCTATAGAGTTAAATCTTTGTTTCATCAGACCAGATAATTTTATTTCTCATGGTCTGAGAGTCCTTCAGGCGCATTTTGGCAAACTCCAGGTGGGCTCTCGTGCCTGTTACTGAGGAGTGGCTTCCGTCTGGCCACTCTACCATACAGGCCTGATTGGTGGAGTGCGGCAGAGATGGTTTTTCTTCTGGAAGTTTCTCCTCTGTCCACAGAGAAACGCTGGAGCTCTGTCAGAGTGACCATCAAGTTCTTGGGCGCCTTCCTGACTACGGCCCTTCTCCACCGATCGTTCAGTTTGGCCGGGCGCCCGCTCTAGGAAGAGTCCTGGTGGTTCCAAACTTCTTTCAATTACGGATGATGGAGGCCCTTGTGCTCATTGTGACCTTCAATG
Source organism: Umbra pygmaea (assembly GCA_016801145.1). Lineage (NCBI taxonomy): Eukaryota > Metazoa > Chordata > Actinopteri > Esociformes > Umbridae > Umbra > Umbra pygmaea. The sequence continues at coordinate 12,796 of JACXGM010002275.1, forward strand.
CTGGAGATATTTTTCTGTACCCTTCCCCGGACCTTATATAGACAGGTGTGCCTTTCCAAATCATGTCCAATCAACTGAATTGACCACAGGTGGACTCCAATCAGGTTGTGGAAATGTCTCAAGGATGATCAGTGGAAACAGGATGCACCTGAGCTCAATTTTGTGTCATGGCAATACATAAGTGAATACTTATGCACTTTTTGTTTTAATTTATTATAAATTTGCTAATATTTCAAAACACTTCTTTGGGGTATTGTTTGTAGAATTTTGAGGGAAATAATGAATTTTAAGCTATTTTTGTATATGGGGAAAAAGAAGTGTGCATACCTTAACCAGGTTTGCGATGCGCTCAGGGGATTGGAAGACGATCCATTGGTCCACTGCGATGGTTTCCTGGTCCTGGTCTGTCTGAATGGTGACGTCGCCCCCGAAAAACAGCAGCGAGAATGGAGACACCTCCGTGCAGTCATACAGGAAGATCTGGCAACGAGACGAAGAGCTGTGTTCCCAGTGTACACAACCTGTTCTCTCTACCCCCCCTCCCCTTCTCAAACTCTCCCCTTGTTTTTCATATATTCCCCTTGCTCCATCTGGAGGTGTGAATGGGACTTTCACCACAGGCTTGTTAACAGAAGGTCATTAAGTCTAGCCTGGTTGGTGATTCAAAGCTATACCATAAGCTACAGGAGCAAGAGAGAGAGATAGTTGAGACGGATGGAAAAGAGATATACAGTGCAGTTCATAAGGATATGCACAGTGCCACAAGTGGTGTTTTTGCTCTGTACTCACCCACATTGGATGTGAAATAAAAACAAAAAATAGCTCAGATCATTAAGTTGGTAGGATAGGGTTAAATTAAAACTATCCATGAACAGAAAAATAATTACAGCCCTGATTTCAATTCAAATTCAATATGCTGGAGTACAGAGTCAAAACAACAAATGTTATTGTTCAAATACCGTTATGGTCCGAATATAAAACAGGTTCTTCCCCTGGAAATACAGTATGTTTAAAAAAGTCATCAACATCCACATTGTGGGGCACAGATGGCTCAGTGGTTAGGGAGTCAGACTTGTAGTCAGAAGGTTGCCAGTTCGATTCCCGACTGAGCCAAATGTCATTGTGTCCTTGGGCAAAACATTTTACCCTAATTGCTCCCAGGTCGTTGCTGTAAAAAAGAAATTGTTCTTATTCAACTTACCTGGTTAAATAAACATTAAATTAAAAGATAATAAATAAAATCCACAAACACAGATGGCTCAAAAAATCTGTAGAATGAGTGTTCCCTTTCTAGTCTCGCAAGCCAGACAGCTACTTCCGCAATTGTTGAATGGCTACAGTATAGACTTCTGTTGTTTCCCAAGGTCTGGCCACACGAGACTACCGGTATTCCATTCCTGACTGAAGGACGCCATCAAGCACAACAGCATATTGTCCAAATAACTTTTAAAAATTGTATTGGCCAACAGCGTTGCCCAACAGACCTGAGCAACGTAGGTTGACTGTCTATGCTCATAACAGAGGCTCTGAGGCCGCGGTGCACTCCAAGGATCGATGGATGAGTCAGGGTCGGTGTGCTGCTGGTGATCGCTGCCTCCTGTCTAGCAGTATCACCATTTTCACCATTTTCACCTTTCCACATCACATGACCATGGACCTCATCCACGTCCTGTGTTGAATTATGGCAATAGATTACATGACGTCATTAAACGTGTTTCATAGTTGCCTCTCGATCAGTGTTGCCACGTCCAAGATAAACAAAAAAATTGGCATAAAAAATGGAGAGACAATGATCTTCTCGAGCTAAGTGGCTCAAAAGTAGGACAAGTTAACCAACAACATAGGAGAAGTTATGATACAAACTTCAAGATCATGGTGATAAATGACTGACTGTTTCTTTCACTATGAACTAGATCCCAATTGGTACTAGCAATACCAAATGATGGCAGTTAATTTTCATTATATTTATCAAAAATATCTAAAGTCATGAATTTACAAATGTTATTTAAATGTGTGAAATTTCTCTAAAATATATTCATAACATCAATTTAAAACGTTTTATGTTAAAATAACATTATTATTTTCAAATAAAATTATTTATGAAAACACAGTTTGGTCTTTAAAGTACTGGAATTTTTCAAAAAAATTGTTATGAAAATTGGGGGTAGTTTTATAATCAGGGTCGTCTTATATTCAGGCAAATACGGTACTTGTGTCCTGCACAATTGATGGACAGGGCTAGATGGAGCAGAGACAGAGAAATAGAAGAGAGATGTCATTGTAAGGGGTTGCGTCAAATCCATGGTGTGTTGTGTAGATGAAAGAGACAGTGGAAAGGGATCGCATCAAATGTGTCACGTAGACGACCCGAGGGGAGCCAGACAAGCATGGATCCAGCTGCCTCTCTGGACCTCCCTCCCTGTGCCCTCTGTCTTTCTCTCGCCCCCTGACAACTCTACTCCCTCATCAGCAGCTAGCCAATGATGTAGATGCTTTTGCTCAGTCCAACATGCTCTAGAACCAACACAAAAAACTACACGCCAGAAAAGGGCCTTGAAGAAAAAATAACACTGAAATGCAGGTAGAAGAGTGTGAGACGAGGCCTGGCGGGGTGAAAGGTGAAAGAAATCCCTGGGAAGAATGTAGATGAATGGAGTGACTTGAGACAGAAACACAGTCTGACAGAACAGAAAAATACCTCTCACCCACATATTGGGAACTGATAATGTTAAGCGAGGCAGGGTTATGAGAACAAAGAGACTGGCATTGACTGCTGAGACTGGGTCCTCTCCCCTGGCGTTGTGTCTGAGAGCTTTCATGTGCCAGGGCCTTTGAGAGTGAGTTGAAAGGCAAGCGGTTTAATCAAATATTCATCCCGTCTAAAAGTGGAGCCTGAGATAACCTTTACCCACTGTCCCGCCTTTCTGTCTCCCTCTCCACTTAACGGTGGAGACAACAACAGTCTGACAGAAACCCACAAAATCTGCCCAACTCGGTACTACTGGAGGTTGCATCTCATTCAGGGGTAGACTGGGACCAGAAATTGGCATTTTAAACTATTTCGTAACCTATTTTTATCTTAATTGGGTAATGACCTATGTATATCTATGTTGGCCCGGAGAAAGTCAAGTGAACCCTTAGTCAGGCTCGAACCCTTGACTGTTTTGATTCTGCAGGTTTTGCCTTATTTTATAAACTCTCACAGCACTGTGCGTAGCTCAAAAACCTGCTGTAAAACATTTCCGCCGTCAAGCCACTGCACTTTAGAGTGGAGCCTCGACTTCAGGAAATTCACTAAAAATACAACTTTATTAAGTATAGATCCATGGTTTTGGAGGCAAGTGCTGGAATTGTTAAATTGGTCATTTTTGTCTTCTGTCATACATTCTTCCCACTTAATTTTAGTTGCATGTTCAGGATGCTTTGTTTGCAACTGCCGCTAAAATTTAGCTGGCTTCATCGCCTCGTTTGATAACACATGCAGGCAGATGACATTTTGGTCTGCCATCACTGTTCTCAATAAAACCAAATACAGTATAGCAAGTTTGGTTTGGGCTCTTCTGCATCATTTGATGCACTACAAGTGCTCAATGAAGAGCAAGCAACTGTCCATGCTTGCTGCTAAACAGGTTCTGCTGTAGCTTCCCAGAGAAAAAGCGGGAGATATCGTAAGGTCCATCAGCCAAGCACAACAGCTATGTATTGTGGTGCGAGTCATGCCTACGTTTGTTTTGTTGAACAGTGCCCGCAATCCTTACTTTGTGATTACGCTGTTGATCAGCGCAGTATTAGAAATGTTTTTACAGACCCCCTGGCTACATGTCACAGAACCCCTTGCTACATGTCACAGACCCCTTGGACTTTGAGAACCGTTGGACTAGGGTGCTAAGTTGCTGCCAGGGATGCATATGTACTGCTGCAGCATTGGTTAAAATCCACCACACTCTCTCCTCTACCTTTTACATTTCAACTCTTGTTTAATGAAGAATACACATCATAGAAACATTTACTTTAAGAAAAATAACTACATAGAACAGCACAGTAGTTAAACATAAACCAGCACATTGCCTGAAATGCCAGATGAATATGTTACTCATGATCTATTAAATGTATTGAAAGGAGAAAAAAAGACTTGACTTCAAAACCTAAAAGGCTGACTACTGACAAATTGAATTTAGTGAACTGTGTGTATGGTTAAAGATGGATTTGGTAAAGGCAGGAGGGTAACGTGCTAGTGCACTGAACATGCTGTTCTGAGTACTCACACTGCTCGTCCTCATCTTGAGGTGGTAGATGAGCCAGGAGTAGTTAAACTGGGTCTCCTCAGCATTCACCGACTTGGGGTGGATACACACCTTACCATCAGTCTTAGTGTACACCCTCGCACTGTAGTGAAGACATGTGGGTATATTAGTGTAGTGTACACCCTTGCACTGTAGTGAAGACGTGTGGGTATATTAGTGTAGTGTACACCCTCGCACTGTAGTGAAGACGTGTGGGTATATTAGTGGAGTGTACACCCTCGCACTATAGTGAAGAGGTGTGGGTATATTAGTGTAGTGTACACCCTCGCACTGTAGTGAAGAGGTGTGGGTATATTAGTGTAGTGTACACCCTCGCACTGTAGTGAAGATGTGTGGGTATATTAGTGTAGTGTACACCCTCGCACTGTAGTGAAGACGTGTGGGTATATTAGTGTAGTGTACACCCTCGCACTGTAGTGAAGACATGTGGGTATATTAGTGTGTGTGTGTGTGTGTGTGTGTGTGTGTGTTCTATATAAATATATTCTATATTTTTAGGACCAACATTTATAAAAATGTCCCTATATTCAATGTAATAACATTTACAAGTACAGACTATCTAAATGCTTTTTTATGGGTTAAGAGATAAGGTTAGGGTTAGGTAAATAAAAAAAAACATTAAGTTTGAGGTGTTGAAAAGTCATGAAAACATGCTGTGTATGGAATTCTTCAGAGCTAGAGAACAACCCTTTGACTATAGATGATTTTACAGGCAACATTTTTGTTTTGCAGTGTCATTGCACTGCCTCAAGGCTTGATCACAGGTGTGTTTTGACTGCCGCTGGCTAAGTGTGATGATCATGACCTATTGATGTATCCGACTGGTTGTCTGCACTCATGGTCTTCCATCCAACCTGGGCATGGAACATCTTGTGTACAAATCAACAGAAACTAGACTGAGTGCATTTCATGTTTGAAACAGTCCTAAAGAACGGGCCCTGTCATTATGACACTGCCAGGGCCTGTTTAAAAAGATCTGCGCTATAGTGTGTGTTGATATTTGCAGTGCACAAGTAATGGGATAATAAAGTCAAAACTGCTGTTTTTTCTGTACACTCCTGATCCAGAGGCAACCATGCATTCCCATGCCATGACACTCTCTCCACTATACTTTATGCTTCCTAGGTGTTATGCTTTGGCTCATCTGCAGTTCTGTTTTATTTCACATGTCTTCCCATCAATTTAATAAAAAGTTCACCTTCATCTCATCTGTCCATACAGGCTGATATATGTTCTGTTTAGCAACTACTAATCTGACCTTTATGTTTTTGGAGGTTTACACCTTGCATCGTAGCATTTGTTATTCTGCTGACAATATCTTCTGTGAATAGTGACACTGTCACCCAAGCATTCTAGAAGATGTTGGTGATGTCACTCACTTATTTTAGAGTTGTTTTTCACAGCTCTGGGATTTCTTCTGTCATCAACTGCTGTTGTTTTCCTTGGCTGACCTAATTGCTTAAGACACCAGTGTCGTTCCCCCCTGGTACATTCCAGCCTGTCGATTTAGCTATGCCAGACATTTGTGCTATGGTTTTATTTCAGTTATTTTTTCTTTTAGCATACAACCAATGTCTTTGAGCGTTCCCTAGTCTTCATGTGGATTATGCCTACTAACACCAAATGCATTCACAGCTCTTTCATGTGTGAACAGCCACTGCAACTGTAAACACCAAATGTCTCAATGCTTCAATAAAACCAGGGGAAGACTGGAAGTGC
>JACXGM010002275.1:18918-48040 GCA_016801145.1 Umbra pygmaea
ACACACACACACACACACACACACACACACACACACACACACACACACACACACACACACACACACACACACACACACACACACACACACACACACACACACACACACACACACACACACACACACACACACACCTCACAAAGTTCATTGTATGTGCACGTAGCTTCTTGCCCTGTCAAAAAAGATTTTGCTTCAGCTTGCTTGCTTGTTTAGTTTTCTATACATTTAGTTATTTTAATGAACAACAAATGATAGAAGTCAAATGGACTAAATTCATCCAAATAAAAAACAATGAAAGTGTCATTGATTTAAGGCTAATGCCATGAAAACATAACATGACCTATCAAACCTAGAGCACACAACATCCTAAAATATATTTTTGTTATTTGACATATTTTTACATGTGACATACTGTTATTTGAGGAATACACCCGAGAAAACAGTGTTCCATTTCTACAGAGCTTTGTGGCCCAAAAGGCTGAATGTTTTAAGTCTGGATGTCATGAAAAGTATCATGCTAGCTAAAGATGTAGATAAGCCAGGCAGTCAAATGATGTAGCAAACAGAGATAGAATTAGGGATACCCTGTGCAACCAGGGTACCACATACCATTAACCTTCCTATCCCATCCTTTCTGCTGCGTTCATGATCCCGTGGCGCTGATTGCGATCTTTCAGCAACACTATATTATGCTAGCAACACAAACGCAGATTTCTTTTTTCAAAATAATAGCACTCATTTCAATGCATGAAATAATCGTTGTAAAACTTACAATGATTATTTCATGCATTGGAATGAGCACTATTATTAAAGAGGCTTCTTTCTTGCCACACTTCCATATAGGCCAGCTTTATGTAAAGCTTGTGTGATTGTTGTCACATTAACAGACAAACCAATCTCAGCCATAAGGACTTAAGTCCTTCAAAGTTGCCCTTGGCCTCTTGGTAGCTTCCCTGATCAATGTCCTCCTAGCTCAGCCATCCAGTTTGGAGGGATGACCCGATCTAGGCAAGGTGTTTGTAGTGACATGCTTTCCACTTCCTAATAATGCTCTGAACGGTACTCAGAGGGATAGTTAAAGCCTTCGAAATATTTTTGTATCCTTTTCCTAACTTGTGCCTTTCCACAACTTTGTCCCAGAGCCCTTTTGAGAGCACCATTTTAACCATAGTGTATTCTTTGCGTTGCCATGCACTACTAGTAATGAACTAATTATGGAACAGTTGGTTTTCTTATGAAGTAATCAAAATCACTACAACTTATGTCAGGTTGGGGGCCAGTAGCATGTTGTGTGATCTGCGATGTGACTGGTTGTACCTGAGCAAGTTTATAATGGTTATTCTAAGGGTCTTATCCAAACCAGGTGTTTCAGTAATTAAATTGTATATTATTGTATAAATATGCACAGATCCCATCTTTAACTGTTCTACAAAGCAAATCAAACATATTGCATCATTCAATAATATTAATTTGTAAATACGATGTAATTTCACTAATAATTAGTGTAATATACATATGGAATTATATGAGAAGCAGGATTATCATTGTAAAATAATCAATGAAATTTCTGACACATGATAGGCAGTAATTTAATTCATAAAACTTTATTGCAAAGCCTAGTTAAAACATAATTTGGACATGATGCTCACAGTTAATTCTAAATCAGCAAATGCTAAAAATCTTTTATCTACTGCCCATTCATCCACTGATATCATTCTGAGACGATATTAGCGCCTAGATTTTGGTGGTTTTAGTTGGAATTAGACGTAAAAAAACTTAATAGATCATCTCTAAATAGCTTCCCGTTTGTGATTGGACAACGGAACAATGTAAAAAACACATAATTTGGAAAAATCTGGGGAAAAAGGAGGAGTTGCTTTCAAAATCAGCAATTTATTTTAATTACAATCTCAAACGCCGGATGGCATGGACTTTTGGCGATTTTAGTGTTATAATGTGTTTCTTTAAAGATACACTGTGTATTACTTTGAGTTGATTCTTAGCAAAAAACCTTTGTTCTTTCAAAAATATGTGCTAATTCATGTGTAACTACTTCCACCAAATAATCAAAGTATTTTCGTTAGCATAAAATCTTCCATTCACAATACATACAATGGTGCCACTCGAATTGCGGCAGCCATGTTACGCCTCCATCTTTGAAAATACATTAGCCAAAGAGGGACATACCTGGAAATTCGAGCTCGGCCTTTCGCGCTTTTACACTAGTGGCACCGTGACGAATGCCAGGGAGAGATTACTCACGACTGCCGGCAAATTTCAAAGTCTGTTGAAGATGTAAGATTATGCCTATTCTTGAGGACATGTAACGGTAGCACTGGCCCAAGCTGTACAGTAGGCAAGAACGTTCGCCTGGCAACACAAACTCGGATTTTCGTTTTAAAATAATAGCGCTCGTGGTTCAATACAATAATCATTGTTTATTCATTGCTTAGGTACTGTCCATGTTCATGTTTTGCTAAAATTAGTATTCTGTTGGAATAAAACAGACTCTAGTGAATGTTTTTCAAATGTAATTGTGTTTTCACATGAGACACTGACAATGTATACAATCAAATTATGTGTAAAACATATTTGTTACTTTTTTACTTATTATTTTTGCTATTACATGCTCTTATTATTTCTTTACACACAATACAATTGCATTTGGTTACAATTCACGGGCTGTGTAGTGAATTAACAATGATTATTGCAATGAATCAAAACGAGCGCTATTGTTTTGAAAGAAAAAAATTATATTCAGGGTTCACGTTGCTATAACGCGAGGGGCTTCATTTGCTTGTCATATACAATTTCACCACTAGATGGTAGCAATTCTTACACGATGCAGCTTTAAACACATGCCAAGGTGATATGGAGATGCTTACTGTATAATCTCAGTCCTCAATGCTGTGGGCACTGATGGGGTCTGTGCAGTTTTCCAGACCTCTCCAGCATACATCCATTTGACTTTCTTGCAACCTCAAATGTGAGTAACACACTATACTATTTGTTTTCACGCTGTAATGGTTCTGTAGAAATGGTTAGAAGTATTTGGATATGCAATCCAGTGGTTAAGTAGAAATCCATCTAGGGCGCCTATATGCCCTATGAAATGTATTGACGTGTGCTTTCCTTAATTTATTATTGTTTGGCCTTCGATGCCTTGGTTTTTGTTCTATGAAATATGCTAACATGTTTTCTTTCTTTATTATTTTGCCTATAATGCATTGTTCTATGAGATATGCTGAAACAAGTGTGTTAGTTCCTTGTATTTTGCTTAGACGTTGGAATAGATAAACAAAATAAATGATTCTGAGCTATAAACAAACCTGAGTTTCCCCATCATCCACCTCTAACTGGAGAACCTACACCTGTACCAACTTCTACCTTTACCTAGAGTATTAATACATAGGCATCCTGCCATAACAATATATGTTGTGTGAGTGCTCAAACTGTGCAAGTGCATCTGTAAGTCCATGCTGACTCACGGTCTTTTCTTGCTTCCATTTGTTCTAATCATGGCCACTTTGGGGTAGAGGCCTGCCACTATAACCGCTTTGATGAGCTTCTCATTCGCTAAGGGAACAAAAAACAGAGTGAGACAAAAGAACATAAGTGAGGCAAGATAGAGAGGCGAGATCTAGATATATAGCGAAAGAGGCACACAGGAACAGAGAGGAGTAAAACAAATGTCACACGCATATTCCAGAGCAATACTCACCTGAGTTGATGTTAGAGTCAGGGTCTTTAGGGTTCTTGCTGCTAATGAATCCAGCCCCCAGCAGGTGCTCAGCAAATTGACCTTTCATGTTGTGCAGCATCTACACATAAACAAACAGGTCACAAGTTAGAATGATCATATGAAAGCGGTGTGCAGATGCTTGTTTGATACCTGACTGGACAATGAGACAAACCTGGAGTGTATTGGCTGACAGAAAGTTGTCCCAACAAAACTCTCGCTCAAACCTACAGCCACGCTGCTTAGATTCCTCCCAGCCCTACGGAATAACACAGTCAGGTTAGCTGTCAATGGAAACCAGAAAAGTAAAGCTGCAAATCCTAGATGTGACGTGGACATGTCCCTTTGTGGTAGTGAACACCCCTTTGTGCAGTGCGTAATTTGTAAATTCAAAGGTCCTGGAACACATAGGCCCACGAGAGGGACAAGGATCCAGCAAGTTCAGAGGTAATGGAACGAATGGGGAAGGAGGAAAACAAAACAGCAATTTAGTACACCTATATACCTAGTACTAGGGTTGTAACGGTACACGAGTACGCAACTGTACGGTACGGGGTGCTATTTGCGGGTTCAAACACGAACCAGAATTCATAAAACATTAAATTATAAATAAATGGCTAGCCGCTGTATATCTAATACTTAAATATATATCTATATCTATATATCTATCTATATCTATATATCTATCTATATCTATATATCTATCTATATCTATATATCTATCTATATCTATATATAAGCCTTTGCACACATCATAATCGACATTGTAATCATTGTTGGCACCTTTCCAACTTTGAGTGTAACATGAGGAGAGCTAGAGCTACAATGGTGAGTGGTGGTGATGAATCATCATGGCAAAATCCTGCACTTCCATCTACAGACAAAACTAGACTCTAATTGCTAAACGTCAGACTTGCCTGTTATTATTATTTATCTCAGACAAAGCCATTAATGTAACATGACGCTCACATTTCGTGAAACAAGTTTCCTTATGTGTCGGGAAACAATTGTTTTGCTTCTGTGTTGCACTCTTGAAATAACATTATTTTGCAACTTTATATGTTATACCCTGGTCCAATTAGAACAAAAATGAATAACACATGTTTATAGTTCTAGCCAGCTCAGATTCTCAGACAACTAAAAAAACATATCTATAACTGCACTCTTACTTCCCAAATCAAAACTTTGATCATTTTTTGCACTGTACCGCAAAACGTACCGTACCATGGGTTAGGCATACTGTTACCTTTCCTAGTACTAAACAGCCCAGTAGCCAAGCAGAGACCTTTGCTTTAGCTCTAGATGTTTTTGGTCTGGCTCTATTTTGGGGCTGATGTGCACAGCTAGTATACTTTCAATGAAACATGCACAGCAGAAACCAAAGCTTTGTTTTCAACCGAGAGCATTGTTCATTAAATTTGCGTAGGATAGTTATGAAACTCAGTAGTAATGATAATTGTCTGTACAGAAGAAATTAAGTTATTTATAGCTTTATATCTGTAATTTATTTAAAGCTATATATCTGTAAGAAACAAATTAGTGAGGAAAAATAGGTAACTTGATTGAACACATCCCTTTCATTAGAATGTTTACAGTATCAATGGCAAACAGTGATGGAAATAAACAATGTGTGAGAGCTAGGGGATCTGGCCAAAATAGGTCCAGGAATAAAATTCACAAATTCTGAGAGGTGCCGGATCCTGTACCGGGAGGATCCCGGCTTAAATTAAGCACTGCTTTTGTGGTTATACTTATATTCTCTCTTACATGTGACTGCACATGGAATGCTAACATGTCCATTGCTTAAAAACAAAACTATCCTTGACCTCAAATTTAATTTTCATTAGTATCATAATTGAAAGACAGAAGTCGCTTTGAAACTGAGAATGGAAATAAGGATCTTACAGAAAAAGCATTGACTATGGTGAGGTGATCACTCTTTGAGTCACAAGACAGAGTTCTTCTTTTCATGTCTGCAATCTTCTCCTTACCCTGAGAAGCAGAGAGAGCAAAATTGAGGAGAGATGAACACCAATCCAGGAGACAAAAAGACAGAATGAGAGGAGTGACAAAGGGAGGGAGGGACAAAAAGAGACAAGAGAGAAGAAAGATAAAGTGACAGATTCACAGATAGAACTAGTGACAGAGATTAAAATAATAATCAAAAGTGAGTCTCTGTACGTGCAAATGTGCCTGAGCAGGCTATTACCAGAGGTATAATGAATGGGTCTTTGAAGCTCAGCGAGGCAGCAATAGTCAGGACAGGGTCCAGACAGCCCATCAGTGCTCCGAAAAGAATCAGTTTCCCAATGTGAGGCTCCACAGGCAGCCTGGCCAAGTGGAACCCTAATGGTGTCAGAGCCTCCGTACGGTCCAGGGCATTAAGGTCCATCAGGTGTGTGATGGCCAGACTGACAGCTTCCTCTGTGGGAGGATCCAGAGCTTTCCTCAGGAACTCTGCAATGGGACCAAGCTTGAGGATCTGAATGTGTTGGGGAAAGGGAATCATAGAAAAATGGCAGCTGACTGACAGTAAACAAAATATTATCTGCCAAATTAATAGGTAACTACAGGGCACTATTGAAGATAAATTTGTATACATCTGGCCCCTCAATGACCATTGACAATCCTTCAACATATGATGCTTCAATAAACTACAATTATTTCTTGATTTCAAAATACTCCTACATTTTAGGAAAAACAAATATATCCTCTTGAATTGGAAAGGATTGGTGCCCTTGCATTTCATTCAAATAATGCACCATTCATCCTGAAAAGTGTTGGAGCAATAAGATCTTTTGTCATTCATACAACCATGTCTTTGGTTTGCAGTGGAACATAAAAATGCTGTGAAAAAACTGAATTCTAGATTATTCTATAAAGATACACTAAAATGGCCTGGACAATATTATTGACACCCTTTAGCACTTTTAATTAGTATCACAGGTGTCGTCAATCATATAATCAGTCAGTCAGATGGAGAACAGTACTCCAACTGTGTGTATCCTTCTGGACAGGTTAGAAAGAATGTACAGTAAGACAAGCAAGGTCAACGCAAAGGCTACAAGACCATCTTTAAAGAGCTTCAAGTTCCTGTGAGCATGGACTTCAATATAAGGAAATCAATATTAAGGCCAATTGGATTGTAGCCAACATCCCTGCACATGGCCATAACAGGAAAATTGACCTAAGAATGAAGAGAAGGATTGTTCAAAATGTGAATAAAAACCAATTAAAAACAGATCCAAGACTATATTCAAGATTGAGATGCAGCAGTTTCAAGTAGCACCATTCGTCACGTTCTGAATGAATGTGGGCTCCATGGTACAAAACCCAGGAAGATGCCATTTCTTAAGCTTAGTCCACACTGTAGGCCTTAATGCTCATATCTGTTTAATTTCATAAATGTAATTTTAAATACTGACTGTTCAACAAGTGTTTACACATTAAAAAAACTGATGTCTGGTTTCAGACAGTGAGGTCCTGATGCACTAAACAATGGAAATGTCATGGTGGGGCAAATTACATGGGGAACGCTTGTGAATCTCCCCACTGCCACCCAGCATAAATTAGCATAGATTTACGTTATTACTCGTATGTTATTAAACAAATTAGAGCATCATGCTTGTATTGACGTCAACCATAATATATGTATATTTTTCATGTCATCCTCAACAATCCCATTCTGGCATTACAGCCAGGCAAACAACTTTTCCAACACCAAATTATTTCTTCATGTTAGCTAGCTATCTATGCAACCAGATCAATATAAAAAAGAACATTTCAGAATTTTGACTGACTGACTGTCATTTGCATCGACTATTTAGGAAAATCAGTGTAAAATATAATTTGCATAATAATTTGGAATGTGGTGTAAACTGCACTTCTAAGAGCATACACTGAAACTGAAATTGAGTATTTACGTGGTACACAGCCTGAGATATGAGGTCTCAAGTGGGCTTGTAATTTAAAGCCAATTATACACTACACAATTTTAGATCTGCAACAGAACTCCCAGATCAGAGCCAAATAACTGTTTGCTACCATCACAGACACTGGCTAAGTACGAGCAGTTCGGAAACACAATACTAGTCTTTGATTTGTCCTAGACCCTCAATTTTTTTCTGGCAGGTTTGATCTTTTTGCTTGTTGTAAAGGATTTTGTGAAATATGCCAGGAGCTGGAGCCAAAGAGAGAGGAGAAACCTTGAGGTTAGGCAAAACAAGGGCTACCTACACTAATGCTTAACATTTTTTATTGAAATATCTATATACATTCCTTGTTTCCCCATGTATCCCCAAACCATTCTCCCCTAAATACTTATACCATTTTTCTCCCTCTTATTTCCCCTCCACAAATGACTGCGCAGGCAACTTGTATAAAAGCTGCCTTTTTTAGGCACAATTTCAGACAAAGTCATGTGAAATGAAAGCAATAGTGTGCATTTTCGTGGGACTCATTTTATCATGGTCCCTCAAGATCGTCTTCTGTGTACTTCATCTGCACTCAGTGGTGTAGTGTGAGCAACACTCCATCAAGATGAAAAATTGCAAGACAGAATGTTGTGAGCAGTACAGCTATTTTTGAAGTTGGAAAGTCATGTAGTGTATTCTTGGTTTAAGACATCAGCTGAGTTATACAAAGGGATACTTTTTATATAATTATGCTGTTGTTTTTTTCCCAACTTTCTTCCCTTCCCAATTTCCTCTCAAATCCTGCCATGTCAGCAGCTTGCAACTCCTTGTATAGGTCTGTGGGATGATGAGGGGCACGCACATGTTTCATCCAACCATGTTGCCTGAGCTGCCAATTCCTTTCACACTGTTTATCCAACACGGAAGCCTTTAGTCGGATAATGCACAGGATTGTTTAGGTTCACAGACTATATTTCTGTGACTGAATTTACAAGTGCCGACTTGAACACAAGGTGTTGCTGGAGAGCGACGTGGTCGGATAATATAACTTCTAACCCAAATCCCGGACTGGGCTATGGCAATTTTGCGCTGCCTTGTGCAGGAGGCCCGGGGAAAGTCAGAGAATCAATGGCCAGGCTCAAACCCATGACCATGAACCCATGATGTCACATAGAATGTCCTGTAATGCAGCAACAGCCTACTAAGCCAAGCAGACCCACCCAAAGGGATCAATTCTAAGGTGGCGTTCTTATTCAAATTTAAAACATTTGTCCTACAAAAGTACTAGTAAAATACAGATGGAAATAAACTTCTCTTCCAACACTATAAAAAATAGTGGAAATGGTGTCTGTGCCTATTACACAACCTTAGAAAGTGGTTTAACAAAATAATTTGTAGCCTTCCAGTAGAAGCCTACTCTACATGGCAAAACTCTGAGGGGTAATATCTCAGAATTTCAGCTACAATTGTGTCAACAGTTAGAGCATCATACAGGTCCCATTGTTTCTCCAATTAAAGTGATTGATATGCCATTTAAAAACTCTTGATTTGTACCTCTAAAAATATTTATATAAAAGAAATATACTTTGGTGACACATATGCACAGATAAGTGCTGGGTCACATTTAGAAACTAAATCAAAATATGCACTAGGGCTGAACCATGTTGTGTTTTAGCATCGACATTGCGATGTGCGCATGTGCGATAGTCACATCGCCAGAACATGCGATCTGAAGAAGGGTAGCACCCAATGACAGTATAGGTAGCACCACCGTTTACACAAGTTTGTTGTATGGTTTGTTGCTGGGATGACATGCACGCTCTGCATGCCTGCACAGTGATTCGTTCGCTGTGATTGGTTGTTGTGCCGCTGCTCACAGCCAACATTCTCTGTCACTGGCAGACCTGTACTAGCGGAAGATGAGCGACGAAGAGGATACGCATTACGCAGGTAAAAAAGGATGGTTTCATAACAAAAATAAGGTCAAAATCTTTGGGACTATTTTGGCTACAAAAAATAGGATGTTGACAAAAAACAGGTACTTTGTCAGGAGTGTTATAAAGTTGTGGCAACAAAACAAGGAAAAACCACCCATTTGTCTGATCACTTAAAACGGCACCACAAAGCTCTTTACGACGAGTACAAAATCTTATCTCGGATGTCAATCAAAACAAAACACTATTTGTGATGCCTTTGCCAGTGTGACACGTTACCAGAAAGGCTGTCAACGACAGAAAGAAATAACAAACCCAATAACGTTTCATAACGTTTCATATCGTAAAGATATGTTGAAATTACACGCCGTCACATTTGCTTATCCATGATTATGATGATGACCAACACTGTTTTACTTTGGCACGTTGGCAAAAAAAAGTTGACTTAAAAACAAAAGATTGTGAACCAAAATGCTTATAAGTTCTATTATGAAAAAATATATATTTTCAGTTATATTTTTATAAACCAATCGGGGGTTGGTGTAAAGCTGCTGTTTTATAAAAAAAATGTGTACTGCTTTTCTGTTTACAGAGCATGAAGCTTGTTTATTAGTGAAATTATTAGTATCATGGAATGGTAATTATTGACTGTAGCCTACATTGATGGCTTGGCTTGCAATATCGCAATATATATCGTTGGGAAACAAAATATCGCAATGTAAATTATTTCCAATATCGTGCAGCCCTAATATGCACAGTTATTCCATTGTGGGATTCATGTAGAACTTGACAAATATGTTAAATTCTTTAGATTAGCAAGCTAAAGTTTTTGACTGCGCAAGCATCGTCCTTCTATTCCCCTTGGTCTGAGATCTAAGGTAGTAGATTTGTGGATAAATGATGACGTCCGACACGTTGCATAGAAAGATGGAAAAAGCACTTTGAGGCAAATAATTTGGATATGACCATTCAGACACATCAACTTGCCAGGTATATGATTTAGTACCACATATGAATGTGGTTTGAAACCTGCCTTGATCCAATATTATATGGTTTTGACTTGGTATTGTATAAGGGCTTAAAATTTGATTTAAATCCCTATAACCTGCCAGTGTGAACAAGAGAGAAACACAAAAAAGCCAGACTGGACTTAGGATATAAAGAATGTCCTTTAGACAGAAAAAACACTAGAGCTTTTTTGGTAAATCACAACTTCATGTTTACAGGAAAAATGTCTGATTTGAAAGAATATAACAGCCTCCCTACTGTGAAATACAAAGGAATTGTATTTTGGAATTGCTTTGCTGACTCTGGCACTGGTGCATTGAATCTGTAAAACTAGCTAAGCCTCTTGGAGCAAAACATACAGACCACTGTTAGAAAGCAGTGTCTTAGTCGCAGTTCTTGGGTCCTCCAGCTGGATAATAAGCCAAAACATACCTCAAATGGCAAAGGACAGATGACAATAAAAAATTGCATCATTCCGAAGTGGTCTTCTATGAGTCCTGATCTAAATCCCATTGAACATTTGCACAAAGAGCTACAATTTGTACTGGTAGTTGGGAAAAGCCACCCAAACCTGAGAACCGGAGTTGTTTGCTCAAGGCGAGGATGACAAACTACCAGTCGATGAATGTAAATTTCCTTCAGAGCTACAGATAGAACTTGATTGCAGTAATTGTCTCCAAAAGCTCTACATATTAATATAAAACTGGCCAATTGTACAGTGGGGAGAACAAGTATTTGATACACTGCCAATTTTTTTAGGTTTTCCTACTTACAAAGCATGTAGAGGTCTGTAATTTTTATCATGGGTACACTTCCACTGTGAGAGACTGAATCCAAGATAAAAATCTAGAAAATCACATTGTATGACTTTTAAATAATGAATTTGCATTTTTATTGCAAATATTACTGAGTCTCTGTTTTTCACAGTAGGGAGGCTGTTATATTCTTTAAAAGCAGACCTTTTTTCTGTAAACATGAAGTTGACCTCTAAATGTTTTGTAAGTAGGAAAACCTACATCATCGGCAGTGTATCAAATACAGTTCTCCCCACTGTATTTATATGGAGGTATGAGGAACAATGGGGATCACGTAAATTATTTATGGAAATCATGGAATTTAGAAAAAAATAAATGGGATTTGGCCAAAAAGTAAATAATTTTCTAGGGCCCTACATCGCCCACCTCAGTTCACAAACGTCCCTGTCCCTAAGGCATGTGCACCTTACACGCACAGTACCTACAGGCTCAACGATGTCTGCATAGGCACATGAGTCAGTTAAAGTGGAGTACTGAATAGTCATTTTTGAATCACAAGTCTTAGCAATTTGTAAAACATCTATAGACCTGCACCGTGATACAGAGAGTTTTTCAGCTGATACAAGGACGTATTTGGGTGCTTTTAGTACCGATCTTTGACGTCTTTGTTGACATTTAATGACATTAAACAATAATTAAAATGTGGGAACCTTTTATTTTTGGCAGATCTCTTTTTGTATAGACATTGGTCAACAAAACTAAGAAATTCAGCTACTTATGTAACAACAAAATATATTATTGTTTTCTGTGTTGCTCTAAAAACACTTCAATGTGAGTCTAACTATTCAGGCAGAGCAAATTGATAAAAAATAAATGGTCATTTAAATAACCAAAGCGGACCAAAAACGATGAAAACAATTCATGTTTACAAGTCACAGGGCGCAGCCATCTTGTATTCCTGCTCGGTCTCCTCTGAGTTCTCCGAGTTGGATAGTTGGATAGTCGGATGTCCGAGTACAAGGGGGCGTGTGGTGCGCATTGCTAGGCAACGTTCCGAGCTGCGACTCGGAGCTCCGACTCGGAAAGATAAACGAACGCAGCATACACCACAGCATTCCCAACCCCATGCTATACCTAACACCACAGCCCACCAAACACCACACCAGATAAACGCCAACAACATACTAGAGCCAACACCATAGCACACCCAACAGCAAATCAGACCTAACTACTTTACTGATATCTACTGATCTGTACTGGTCTCTACGGTCTCTACTGGTCTTCACTGATATCTACTGATCTGTACTGGTCTCTACAGTCTCTACTGGTCTTCACTGATATCTACTAAGCTGTACTGGTCTCTACTGGTCTTTACTGATACCTACTGATCTGTACTGGTCTCTACATTCTCTACTGCTCTTTACTGATATCTACTGATCTGTACTGGTTTTTACAGCCTCTACTGGTCTTTACTGATATCTACTGATCTGTAATGGTCTCTACGGTCTCTACTGGTCTTTACTGATATCTACTGATCTGTACTGGTCTCTACATTCTCTACTGCTCTTTACTGATATCTACTGATCTGTACTGGTTTTTACAGCCTATACTGGTCTTTACTGAGGTCTACTGATCTGTAATGGTCTCTACGGTCTCTACTGGTCTTCACTGATATCTACTGATCTGTACTGGTCTCTACTGGTCTTAAATTATATCTACTGATCTGTACTGGTCTATAGTGGTCTTCACTGATATCTACTGATCTGTACTGGTTTTTACAGCTTCTACTGATCTTTACTGATATCTACTGATCTATATTGATCTCTACTGGTCTTTACTGATATCTACTGATCTGTACTGGTCTCTACATTCTCTACTGCTCTTTACTGATATCTACTGATCTGTAATGGTCTCTACGGTCTCTACTGGTCTTTACTGATATCTACTGATCTGTATTGGTCTCTAGTGGTCTTCACTGATATCTACTGATCTGTACTGGTCTCTACGATCTCTACTGGTCTTCACTGATATCTATTGATCTGTACTGGTATCTACTGGTCTTTACTCATATTTACTGATCTGTACTGGTATCTACTGGTCTTTACTCATATTTACTGATCTGTACTGGTCTCTACTGGTCTTTACTGATATCTACTGATCTGTACTGGTCTCTACTGGTCTTTACTGATATCTACTGATCTGTACTGGTCTCTACAGCCTCTACTGGTCTTCACTGATATCTACTGATCTGTACTGGTTTTTACAGCCTCTACTGGTCTTCACTGATATCTACTGATCTGTACGGGTCTCTACTGGTCTTCACTGATATCTATTGACCTGTACTGGTCTCTACTGGTCTTAAATGGTGGATGAGGTGGGCTTTCCCCCTCACTGTGTAAAAGCGCTTTAAGTTCCTTGAAAGAAAAGCGCTATATAAGTTGAATGCATTATTATTATTATTATTATTACTGATCTATATTGGCCTCTACTGGCCTCTACTGGCCTCTACTGGCCTCTACCGGCCTCTACTGGCCTCTACTGGCCTCTACCGGCCTCTACCGGCCTCTACCGGCCTCTACCGGCCTCTACCGGCCTCTACCGGCCTCTACTAATCTGTACTGGTCTATATGGCCTCTACTGGTCTTTACTGTCATGTAATGATCTATGCTATAAGAAGCTAATCACGCTACTGGTTGCGGCAAGAACACTTCACACAATTTCCCCAGAAATTGTACCTATTCTAGTTATAATTATTGCTCAGTGGTTAGGGAGTCAGTCTAATATACGGAAGGTTGCCGGTTCAATTCCTGACTTTGCCAAATGTCGTTGTGTCATTGGGCAAGGCAGGGGATGTCCCGGTACTTACTCTGGATAAGAGTGTCTGCTAAATGACTAAAATGTAAATGTATTATACAAATGTTAATGTATTATTATTATTCCACTAAATATTGTTTTCTGAACTGATTTCTGAAATTATCACATTAGTATTGTGTTGTAAAAAAAACACTATCTTTTGTTGTTTTTGACCAGTTGTACTTTTTTGCATATACACTAAATGCTCTGAATTACATTTTTTGGGGAATTGGGAAAAATGTTGTCAGTAGTTTATGAAATTAGACAAAAATGTTCATTTTAACCAAACACATACAGTACCTATCAATATTAAAGCCACAGACACTGATGATTTTACAGTGGTTTTTTAATTTCTTCCAAAACAATGTAGAATATAAAAGATGCATACGAATGTAAGTGGCCACAGAAAACATGCTAATACACCCTTGCAAAGAGAAGTAAGTCAACTGAAATATGGCTGAGGTGTCAATTCACAAGGAAGGCACATACAATGTCTCTGCATCTTGTCTATGCAGTATATTAGTCTGTCTGTGGTCACCATGACACTTACCGTAATCCTATCTATGCATGCAGTACATTAGTGACTGTCTTTGGGTCTCTGTATGTGTGTCATTGCATCTTGTTGATCCAGGACATTAGTGTATGGGCTGAGGTCAACTTGTTGACAGCCATTTTCCTCTAAAAGCTGTGATTAGGGTGTCAAGAGCCTTTTAGCCACCAACACACTGATTAATCCCCACATTAGCCTGTTTGAGAACTGTATAGGCAAACTGGTACTGTACAACATCAAATGGTTGCACAAATTTGCTTTTGTGTTCCCACAATAGACAACTTATTGGGCTACAGGGTCGAAATAGGCTGACTTGAATCAGAGGCGGGCCTCTCTCATCAATAACATCTACATAGCTTCTGCGGACCCTGGGCTACACTCAGCTTGAACTTGCATACATTACCTTGATCTGCAGACAGAGCTCCTCCAATGGTGTGCGCATGATCTCTGGTAGCTGGTAGGCGTTCAGAAGACTGCTCCTCAGACCGTTATACAAGTGATAACACTTCCCCGGACAAACTCTAAACACAAATAGATCCTTGAATTAGATCCACAAGCAAATGTACAATAAAGAACAATCTTAAAGGTCTCTGTACTAGTAGGCACTTAAAGGTACTGCCCCCTTCTTATCCAAGAGTAACAAAGCAGCAATTACATGTCCAAGCAGGGTCAGGGATGCTGAAAGTGTGGTTGGAGGGGCAGTAAGGGAAACTTCTTCTTTGTCTAAAGATCCAATTCCAATGCCCGATAGCAGCGAATGGGACTTCATAACTTCAGTCTTTCAGTTAGTAACAATACCAGGTTGTCCTGATTCTCTGTGATTAAACATCCAATGGCACATAGCTTAAGACTATAGGTTAACCCCAATGTACTGGCCAACTTTTCATTCTGGCCCTCATAATATCATCACAACCTAATCATATGTCATCTTGCCTGGTAAAATAATGGTAAATTAACCATAAATAAATGGTTCACTTCAGCTTTGGTAGATGTGCCATTTGAAGGCCACATATTGCAAGACTACATATGTGGCAGAAAATGTGAAATAACATTGCTAGGAGCCTTTACATACAGCTCTGGAAAAAATTAAAAGACCAATGCAAAATTTTACTATTGATAAGTAGGCCTGTGTGTTTGTGTAAATTAACATTTTTGTTTTAGTTCATAAACTACAAGCCTTAAAACAAAGCAAAGAGCTGCTTGAATGTTTGTGCCAGGAGAGGCATAAAGTAGGTCTTCACAGGTCCAAAATGATGGACCCGTTTCCAAATGCATGAATCCCGTTCCCACCAGAACCCAATGAGCTTGAATCCATAAATTAAAAATAAAGATCCATTCTAAATGGACCCGATGACTACATCAGTTCAGATTTTTTTTGCTATAAATAAATATAAGGATAGAAGCAACCCGATGCTCACTGTATCCCTCTGCCAGTATTGAAGCACTTTTTTCCTCACTTTTCCTTTTCAACTTTTTTGGTTTCGTTTTTGATTCCATTTACTTTTGAGGTACTACTCGTACTGTTTTTGCCAATTCATCTGGTCCCATTACAAGAGGATAGTGATGACCACAGCAATTGGATTTTATACTTTTCCTGTTAAACAAGATTGGGTTCAGTTGATCACCTAATCAGTACCTCATTCATACAGAATGAGGTATGCCTTTGTTGGAATTCAACAGACACTGGAATAGAATGGCTGCCAATGCCATACATTTAAAGATTTAAGAAATATTTGCAGAGGTCTCTTAAATATTTCCATAAAAAATTGGAGTATGTTAGTAAAACATTTCCTGGGGCCCGGTTGCACCTGCTGGAAGTAAAAAAGTTGGTCTTAAATCCTAGGTTGGGCATAGCTACGTCCGATGTTCTGAGTTGAATTTACACCTGTTGCACCAAATAAAAACAAGACTAGTCGTAGCCAAGTCCAGCGTAAGCAATGCACATCTGTGAGATCAGAATATTCCTGTTGATACTTGTTAGGCATTGTTATTTCCTTAGATAAAATGGACAAAGACAGGTCCTCTGGCAGCCATTTCGTTCCAAGCCATAAAGTGTAAAAGAAAAGAGAAGCTACCATTAAAATACTTGCATTTTATTGCATTGTATGCTTATATATATATATTTATATGCATGTGTGTTATTTTCATGTAATTATAAATCCAACCTATAATTCAATTGATCGTTAAATTCAATGTGCCTTCACAAACATTGTAAATAATAAATCCTGTTTACTTGTTCTGAGTTACAAAGCCAAAGAATGTGTGCGTGTGCTGTGCACTACCCAATGAAAAATACACAGAATTTGCTGCTTTAACTAACTTTAGTTAGACAAAACAATTAGCATCATCCCAACTTGAGAAAGATAACATTAAATATTTTCACTATTTAGAATTAGGACGGGCAATGAAGTGTCAGTCTTAACAAGCATTAATGTTCAATACTGTAGTGATGGAAAACAATGTTTTACATATTGGGATGGATGGCACAGCTAAAAGTGACTGATCAACATTAGTTTGAAGCATACAGTAACGTTTGTTCCGTTTTAACAAACAACACATTGGCTATTTCCAGGCATTTGATTGATAATCCATGTAGTTAAAGCTGACATACATCTTAATTTAGCCTGAAACATAGGTTATACCCTTTGCCTTTTATTAATCTGAAACACTTGTTCAAACCTGATAATTGCCCACCAATCAGCTGTTAATGCACCCAGCTGGAAATATTAGAGACAGTATGATTTGTGGTCACTGCTAACATAACTAATGTGCCCTGCATCTTCAAGTGAACAAAATGGTGATGCAAATAAATTACAGCTTAATCTTAATGCAATCAGAGTCAGAAAGATGAGACATTTTAAATAACTTATATAAATCGCCACCATAGGTTGTGCTGCGCCTGCTAGCTAGTACGCGTAGAATTTATGACCAGGCTTAGCTCATTGAGAGCTTACGCCCGGCTGGTACAACAGTCATAAACATAAAGTTGTACATAAAGGGCATTTAAGGTCAGATGTACAGTTACGACCTATATTTGTCCAGCTGGTGCAACCGGCCCTTGATCTTTGCTGGTAACCTTCTTTAAATATCAGCACCGTGTTGGTTAGGTACTGTAACCTACCAATACCTGTCAGCAGCTTGTAGCATATTTGCATACCCTCAGATAATTTTCTGAAGGATTCCAAGTGTGGTGAAGTATGCTGATATTTAAAAAAGGTTGCCAGCAAAGGTCAGGTGATGACATTTACCTGGACATGACCTCACACACAGAATATTGCTAACATACACTTGTTTTTTATGTCAAGTGTAGGGCACTTACAGTGCCCTTAAGTGTTAGGCTAATTGGCTGTTAAGCCCAAGCATACCAAGGCTTTAGGACCAGGGAAAATCAAAGTGTGCACTATTTGTACCAGTATGAACACTGAGGCTCTGACCTGTCATCTGCACACAAACTAATGGAGTGGGAGGGAGAGAAGAAACAGAGCTACAATTAATCCAGTCATCCTGCTGTATTCATTTTACCGTGGCTCTACACCACAACAAAATAACAGGTTAAATAGTTACCACCACAAAAAAAGAAAATTCTGACATTGACGTTTTGTTATACATATGAATAGCATTTGTGACACGTCGCTCTTCTGGTTATTGATCTATGGTTTTCCTGCTTGAGTAGAGAAATAGTGCAATGTCTCTTCAGAGCAATAATCCAATAAGTCCAGCTGTATGCAGACAAGAGGCACGTGAAGCATCTTTCTGCCTGCAGTGCAAAATTCAGCTCACCTCAAACCTGGTTCATATCGAATTATTTTTGCTCCGTTACGTTGCGCCGGATATCATACATTTCAATGAAGATGTTTTGTTATACTGTCATTGGATGTTCTCAGATGGAGTGGAAACGCAACGCTCCCTAGTAGTTGAACTTTGTTGCCGGACGTACGTCACATACTTTGACATTTTGTTTTATTATGTGTCACTTTAGCACAGGTTAAGTCCATCAAGAAAACCAAAAATTAGCAGTCTGATTTGGAAATTAATCTGACTTGTTTAAAGTTCTTTTAAACAAGTTAAAAGAAAATGAATACAGTGAAAATGCTTTATTATCTTCTAAAGCAATATAGTTCTCATCTCTTGAAGGGAAGTGTCATATATTCAGGCATGGCTCTCTCACCATGCACAACAGACCGGGCAAACCTCTGTCCAGTGGTGGAATAAGATTTTGTCAATCGATTGTACGTTGTAATCACAGGGCGAGCATACGGTTTGACAAAGTGATGCAAATGCAAAAGTGCCTTAAATCTGCATTCTATCTGAATTCCAGCTGGGGGCAATACATCTGGTTCCAAAAAACCTCGGTTTCTGTAGAAGTCTATGAGAATAAGACCCATTTCACACTTGATTTATTACCTCAGTAAACATTTTCATAATGAGCCTATGGTCCCAATCGCTAATTTGAAGTCTTCTGCAATACAGAATGATGTTCATTTTTTTATTATGGTCTCATTGATTTAAAAATTGACGATAGAGCAAGGGGTGTTTTAGAGTGTGGCTATGGCGTTCGGATGTACAACAAGACACTCATAGGAATCGGCAGTTCAGTTTTTCCGGTAAGTAACATTACATTTTATATTAATAATGTTTTTCATTTGCCACTGTTAGCACCAATTAATTTGAGTTAGCTAGATAGATTACTCCTCCCTCGTGTCCAAAATCATCCCATCCGTAACCAAGATGTCTGTGCCCGTAACGACAAATTCGATAGCTGTGTCTCAATGTGAAGGCTGCATCCTCAGAAGGCCACATTTGAAGGCTAATTGTGTCACAGCAGTGCTACGAAGGCTGTCTCAATTCAAACTCTGCATCCTTTGAAGGCCGCATTCGTCACCGCGGCACGACAAAGGCTGCCCCAGTTTGGAATTTCATTCAAATGCGATGCCAAATTAATTTCTCAGGCAATTTGAAGGATACAAAAATGGACACTTCGCAGCCTACCCTTCCCCAGAAGTCATAGATCGGTGACAACGCAATTGTATTCAAAGAAAACAGCAAGTGTTAATAGTGTGGTGGCCGAGGAATTCACATATAAATGTAAGTTTTTCTTGTTTTTATTTTCATGCTTCAACTGTGTGAAAACAAAACAGGGTTAAAACTTGTCAACCCATTGAACCCTCTCGCTTTGCCTCTTCCTGGAGCTGCATTCTGCTGGCAACACTAATGATGACGTCATAAATTCGGTATAATGACAAAACCTTCAAAATAAAAGCCCAAATGTCAACGCATATCAAAGTGTATAATTCCTCCAGTAACATATATAAAATAAAAAGAGATTCTGGCTCCACAGTTACTTGATATTTCATAAATGTCATGTAGGATGGCAGCTCTCCTCTTGGAGCTGCTCTCCTCTAGGTGCTCTCCTCTAGGTGTTCCCTAGAGGAGAGCACCTAGGTGCTAGGTGCTCCTCTAGGTGTTCCCAATTACCGCAATGCGGTAATTGGGAACACCTTGTGGCTCAATTAGTTATCCAATGACTGCTACATTCGGAGGCTCCGAAGGCCATGTAGGCTATATCCTTCGAAGTCAGCGGCATTCGAAGGATGCAGCCTTCACATTGAGACACAGCTGATGACTCAAATCAGATCTCCACAAACGGTCTATGGTTGTAATCACATACATTTCATTCTGAACAAGGCGTCAGAGTAGGGGAAAGAGCGTGCGTTCAGTCACTGGAGAAAGTTCAATGTACCATCAGTTAGGTTACAAGCTACATTCATTAGCAATGTAACTAGCGAGCTTAAACATGCATTATTTATCACTTCTAAGCCAAAATCACATGACAGACTAAAATCAACAGCGTCATTATTGTGCACATAGTTTTGAAATTGTCAATTGAGGCAAGCAACTACTGCAAATGTTGTCATTTATTTTGCTATATTGACACCTTGCTATAGGAATTGGTTGGAATTCGTGGTGAAAAGTCTTCATCAGGGGTACATTAGTCTTCTACTATTTGTTATACAAATACAACTTGGTTAGTTAGATAATTGCAGGGAAGCTATCAAACATAGCATATTTATTGGCTAATTGGCACTCCAGCTGTTCGTGTTAATATCGACTGACGATCAATGCTTTTTCCAGCATAATGGAGCACCTTGCCATAAATTTAAATTTTGGGTCCATGTCCAGGAAACTTCCCAGACCTTAATCCTATTGAGAACTTGTGGCCAATCCTCAAGATGCAGGTGGAAAAACAAAAACCCACAAATTCTGACAAACTCCAAGCATTGATCATGCCTTAATAGGCTGCTATCAGTCAAGATGTGGCCAAGAAAGTTAATTGACAGCATGCCAGGGTGGATTGCAGAGGTCTTGAAAAGAACGCCCAAATCACACAGAATCCGCTAGTTGCGTTGCATATGCATAGTTTTGATGCAAAGCCCCTTGAAATTGCTGATCCAAACACCCAAATATTTATGAATGAAAATTGTCAGCTGTGCCTAAACTTTTGCATATGAGTGTATTGACGATTTGCATAAACTTCATGTAATTGTCAATAAAAGCCTTTGACATTTATGGAATGCATGTAATAATACTTCAGTATACCATAGTAACTACTGACAAAAATATCAAAGAACACTGAAGCAGCAAACATTGTGGAGACCAATATTGTGAAGACCAATATGTTACAGTATGTACAGTATAACTCATGCAAGTAAACAAATTCATTAAACCCATATTATTATACAATTAACATCCTGTATGCATAGATATTTTAAAAGTGTAAATTATTAAATATTGTTTTCAAATACATTTGCTTCACATTACATTTTCCAATCATAAATATTTATGCTTTTTCATAAATATACAGGGCACACACAAAGTATCGTCTGTGACACCAGCTCATATGACCAGGATTGCTCCCAAGGAAAATAGACTTGGTTTAAAAAAAGTGTGACCCGTTTGTACTCTCATTAATCTCCATGCATTCTATGTGCAGCGCATTCGCACACATGAGAGTACTCGAGTTGTCTGAAATGACCCCAGATATACCACTATTGCCGCAACAAATGTATTCAGTCATACTGAGATAATGACGTGGGAGTGTTACATAGAAACACAGACCGACATTAGACAAAGCAAGCTTAGCTAACAGTACTAGCTAGCCATTTCTCCAGACTAGTTAATCATTCATACTTTCTTTAAATGCAAGAAAAAAATGCATCAGTATCCAACATTGTGTTTTTTCCTTAGGTAAGTTCATTGAAATATTTTAAGCCACAGCAACGAAAAAGAAAGGGGGAGCAGTATCTTAGTTTGATTTTTCTGTCGATTTTTGCAAACGTGTGATTATTCCAGTTGCTATGAACCTGACTAATGTTATTAATTATAATTTATTGTAAGTTAAAAGCTTACACTCAGTGCTATAATAACTAATGTATGCTTTACTAGGCAAGAAGAGGCAGAGTTTTGGTAGTGAAATAGGGATGCCTGAGGGCCTCAGTGAGGAAGAGAATGGAACAGAGGAGAACCTAGAGAGTAGATGTAAAGGGAAGAAGAGGAGAGAGTAGATCAGAGTGGAACAGATGAGAGAGCAGAGGGAGAGGAAAGCAAAGATGTAGAGGAGGGAAGAGTAAGAAATGAACGAGGAGTGAGGTCAATTGTGTACCATCAGTCAAAGTGAACTCTTTTCAAAAGAGGAAATATTATTGTCATCTACAAGCACAGCCAATCCTGCTTCTCACTGGATAGGTAGTTTGGAATTGAACTGCTGCATGTCTGGCAAAACTATATACTATGTAATATTGTTTACATGAGCCATCTGGTAGTGACATGTTTATATTGAGAAACTCTTAAAAATAGGCTTTGCCATAGCCAACCCCTGTGACTGAGGTAGTCTTTTTCCGATGAGTGAGGTAATGGATCCTTGTTTTTTGTTTAGATTTGTGGTAGAGAGCACGATTCTGTTGCAAATCTGACGAATCACATTCACTATTGTTTTTTATATGCTGTTTTTACTGTATTTAAATTTGACTTAGCCTATTATATTATATATACAGTACATTGTTTCATGCAATGTTTTAAATGAAGTATCGGATTACGTAAAATGCTAGTATAGTATACCATTTTTAAATACTGGTTCCATGGTACATTGTCAGTACCGGTTTATCAAAAAGCACTGTTCATCACCAGGCAAATGACATACCTCTGGTGAAGCATGGTTGTGGCAGCATCATGATGTGGGGATGATTTCAGGGGCAGGGACTGAGAAACTTGTTTGCATTGAGGGAATTACAAAGTACATTGTGATCTTGGATGAAAAATTGTTACAGCGAGTCCTCAGGAAACTCTGAATGGGGAAAGGTTTGACCTTCCAACAGAACAACACTAATCACACAAACATGACAATGCAGGAGTTGCATTGGGAGAAGTCTCAAGTCTTGAGTTATATGTGATGCCATTTGAAAGAAAACACTATACATTTTCTGTAGATGTGAAATTAATGTAGGAAAATGTTAAACGTCCCTATATAGGCACACCTATCCCCAGGAATTAAAAAATAAAAATGATTGATGAGAAAAATAAATATAATGCATGTTAGAATAAGGGTAAGATAACATCTGGACAAAGTAAAGGGGTCTTAATACTTTTGCACTGTACTTCTATGCACTATTATCAAACATGTATTGCTATCATTACAAGGGAAATTAACTCTCATCATGAATTTGACTGAGAGAGACATACAGAACTGGAAAGACGATGGGAGCAAACACACACAGGGCCATACTGACCTGCCGGCTCGTCCTCTCCTCTGCTTGGCGTTGGCCAGGCTGACCCACTCAGCGGACATGGTGCTGATGTTGTTCTGAGTATCAAAGTGAGTCTCCTTAATCTTCCCCCCATCAATGACAAACACCACATCATCGATAGTAATACTGAAACACACGGAAACAGAATGAGAGAGATTAGGACAATCCCCTTATTATGATCCAGAAGAATCCAGACAAGAGCCCCTGGGCTAACTAGTGTTTGGATTAAGATCCCCACAGAGCCCCAGGAAAGCAACACAAATCCAACCATATTATCTTAATTTTAACAGAGTTCCTCTCAAACTGAGCTACCTTTAATAGCACAAAATTTACAAAGAATAGCAACCAAGTCTTTAGTAACATATGGTATAATACTATTGTTCACAGTTAGCCATCTATTCAATGTTTATGCATCTGATCTACTGTAGGATGAATATCAGATTGTGAGACTTAAAAAATGCCATTTCAAATTAATATCATGAAGATTTTGGATCCACAAAAGGTCAAAAAGAACAATAATACTTTATGATAGAGCATAAGGAGTGCAAAATGAGTATATAGTGGCATCCTACTTTATAACTGGGATTGACAAATAATTTTAATATGACTAAAGAAACTCTGTGAGCATGGCCTTGCTATTCAGAGGACATCAAACATGTAGATAGACTTGGCTTGAAATACTTTACATACTTCCCTCAGATTAACAGACCTACAAAAAATATAAATATTTTTGATAAATTACCATACCAGCTAGCGAATCTTCCAAAATAATTTAGGGTTAGGCATTTTTCTATTGGTTTTCTATTGGAGGAAAAAACCAAAAATTTAACTTGAATGTCCCAATTACAAAAAAGTTGGGACAGTTTAATAACAATTTTTATTTCAGCTTTATTTAGCCTAGAAAAAACTCAATGAGATTAAGAGTCTTGTTTTCAAGAGTGTCCTGGCCAAGGCAGGCAGCAGCAAGTCACCACAAACAACATAAAAACACCATACAATTGCAGTATTAAACATAATAAAAGAACAACTTTATGTTAAAAACAATTACAGGTTAAAGAGTTTGCTTCAAGGTCTTTCAACAAGGACTTTAAGTCATAAGTGTTACCAGTTCACAAAGATTCAAGTGGCCCTGCACCAAATTCCACGCCAATGGTGCTGTGCACTTGAAAGTATGGAAAATGCTCATTAAAACAAAGACAGTGAATAATCCAAAAGTTTGAGAACAAAAATCCCCAAAGACAAATTGGTAGGATTTTGGGCATTTCACCTTCTACAGTGAACAAGATAATTTAGAGTCAAAGAATCCAATCAAATCTCAATGCTTAAAGGGCAAGGCCGAAAACCACTTCTGAACGCGCATGATCTCCAATCCCTCAGACGCCACTGTCTTAAAAACCGTCATGAGTCTGTAATGGATATCCTGACATGCTCTGGAATATATGTTGGTAAACCTTTGTCAGTCAACACCATTCACCGCTGCATCCACAGATACAAGTTAAGGCTTTACTATGCAAAGCAGAAGCCACAAATCAACACTGTCCAGAAGTGCTATCGACTTCTCTGTGCTCGGTCTCATCTGAGATTGACAGTAGTACAGTGGAATCTTGTTTTGTGAGCAGACAAATTAACAGTTTTTGGACAAAACAGCAATTTTTTCTCTGTGCCGAAGAGGAAAAGAACCATCCAAGCTGTTATCAGCATCAAGTCCAAAAGCCAGCATCTGTCATGGTATGCGGTATGTCAGTGCCCATGGCATGGGTAACTTGCACATTTGTGAGGGCACCATTAATGTAGAAAGATATTTACACATTTTGGAGCAACATATGCTGCCATCCAGACGTCGTCATCTCCAGGGACATCCCTACATTTTCCAGCCAAACCACACTGTTTGGATTACAAATGCATGGTTGCATAAGCAGAGAATGTGGGTGCTAGCATGCCTGTCTGCAGTCCTGACCTGCCACAGAGTGAGAATATGTGGCGCATTATGAAGTGCAAAATAAGGCAACAAAGGCCCCGCTCAGTTGCACAGCTCAGGACATGCATAATGGATGAATGGTAGAAAATTCCACTTGCTAAACTGAACCAAATGGTGTCCAGTGCCCAAATGCTTAATAAGTGTTATTAAAAGAAAAGGTGATGTTACACAGTGGTAACCAATCAACTGTCCCAACTTTTTTGGTGTTGCAGTCATCAGATTTGAAATTAGTGTATATTGTGCAAAATAAATAAAATTCAGAGTAAAACACAAAATTATATGCGTTTTCCATATAGTACAGGGTGAATTGGATTTTTTTTAAAATATTTTTTTATTTTTTGTCTTTTCCATACTGTCACAACTTTTTTAGAACTGGGGTTGTAGGTAGTGGCATCAAATCAAATTATGGCTAATCAATGAAAGCTGGAATAAGAAATGCAATTCAATCATAGCTATTTGAAAATTACAGGCTATGGAATCAAACGGGTGGATTTGAGCAACAAAAAAGGAAAGCAACAAACAAACAGGTTTAAAAGTTGTGTAGTCTTTGCTCCTCTCTGTTTGATGCAATAAGTACTACAATAGCTATGCAGGCTACCTTAGCAATAAGTTCATATCTGGTGTGCTTGCTCTCTGATTTGCCATTACACATGCACACTGTACCCTGGCGGTCTCCCATGGTGACCGGATCTACAATCTTGCCACCCCCAACACAGCTGTAAACACAACCTATACTTATTTTAAAACATCAGATGACTCACTAATGTTTCAATTTCTGTGGGTTTTTACAATTTTCTTTGTTGTTCATTTTCTATTGTACTTGCATTTGCAGGCAAATATGGTCTCTTTTTCCCATGCTAATAAATTATTTGAATTGATGGGGGGGGGGGCGAAGATGGAGAGAGAAAGAGAGAAGATGGGTGCAGGGAGGAGGTAATTATTAGACTACACTTTGAAATCAAATCAAAACTGCATGCACACCCACATTGCAATTCGCTCCCTTTAACTATGAAAATGATAAAAATAAATATGGCAGTTTTGAAAACTTTGGTGTCTAAATTTATCCCACTGTTGGGAGTAAGTGGTAGTGAGGTCAGTAAAGTGTGTAATCTGTTCACGGCGCATTCTGTTCTGTGAATATATCAACTGGAGGGGCTGTCACCGTGGTGATGCCTTACATTCTGAGCAAACGAAAGCGCTCGTTAGCAGCTCTAGCTCCGTATGTTAATTAGTCTAATTAATCTGAGGCTTCCCTCAACTCTACTCTCATGCTTATACATGCTACCATGTTTCTATCCTGTTAATTAGTCCCAAATCTGAGGCTTCCCTGAACTCTACTTTCATGCCTATACATGCTACCATGTTTCTATCCTGTTAATTAGTACCAAATCTGAGGCTTCCCTCAACTCTACTCTCATGCTTAAACATGCTACCATGTTACTATCCTTTACGGAGACAAGAAAAACAACTCCCAAATTTTTCATTTACCCTCACCACTAAGCCTAATCTAACATTTTAATTCAATAACCCAGACAGAGATGCAAACCATTATACTAACACTAGCCTTGCTGTTGTTTAAAATGTATCCCTATATTTACTTCCGGTTACTGTGAGAATTTTATGACCAGGATACTAACCCCTAGCCACAGTGATGCAGTTGTGCAAGCAAGCGACTTAGACCACTGTGCAATGTGAAGGCCCCTCTAATCAAAAACATTTATACTGGATGTTTATACTGGATGAAAACTCCTGCTTAATTTAGCAAATTAGCTAGTAAAATAAGGTCATGTTAGCTAAATTGCTAAATTACTGCAGCTGAAACATTGATAACCAGCTAACTTTTGGATTCTTGCACAATGGGAGAATGCACAATGTTTTCAGAACATAAAGAGCTGTTCGCTAATGGATAACCTAACACTTGAGACTTGACTTTATACTGCATGAAGGGACTGGCTAACACCAATTCAAACCCTAGTGTCGACGTGCACCCTAAAGCGCACAGTATACTAGATTCCCGACCTGGCGCACGCCAAAGTGACATAATGGAAGCGCAGTAACTATTTATACTTGTGCGTGGTGCTTGCGACACAAGTTGCGGTCTTCTCCTGAACAGAGGTGTCGCAACTGAGAAGAGGCTACAGACTTTGATATTTTCACGGACTAGAAGAAGAAAAAGGTAAACGCTGGCAGAACTAGCAGCAGCATTTACATTAATGTCAACAGTGGCTAAGATTATCTTAACTATGTTGTTATGAACCATTTACAGTTTTATTATGAACCATTAACTGTGTCCTCGAACTCGTCCATGCTTCCTGTTTCCGTTTTGTCGCGCACCACACTTTTTTTTCCCGTTCAAAATCCCCACCCGCCAGCAAAATCTACATCATTTTGGCGCACGCCTGGTCAGGTGCGTTAAGTATACTGCAGGCATAACCCTTACACAAGCCTAAAAATAGCCGTTGAGGACCGAATTATTAATGTCCCCACATAATAAGTACTATATAACTAGTATCTCACTCTCACAAACACACACACAAACACACACACACACACCTGGTCTCAGCAATATTGGTGGCAATGACAATTTTTCTGACTCCTGGGGGGGGCCTTTTGAACACCTGAAAAATAAGAAAGGACAAAAGACACGTTATCATTAGAACTCATTAGTGGATGTTCCTGTGCTACCATTGTCTGTGATGTCTGGGATCATGCTCACCGATGTCTGTGTGACAGTCGGCATCAAGGAGTGTAGAGGAATGATCACAAAACGATCTGAAACATGAGGTCATTATTAAAGGGTCAGACAATGTGTCAAAGAGAAAATTGTGTATCTTTTTTTTTAGAACCCGACATGTCTTTGTAGACAGTATGCTGAAATATTTGTATTGCCTTTCTTTTACACCAGTATAAAACCTATATATTATATGTTCTGATGACACTCTATACATGAACAGTATGGTGATAAGGATTGGTCGATTTTATTCAAATGATGCACCCTTCACCTTGACAAGATCTTTGGTTTACAATGAAATGTTGGATGGATGACAAAAGACAAGAACTGCTCTGAAAAGGACTGAATACCTGCTTATTCTATACTAGGGATGGGCATTCGATGAAACTTTCTTCGTCGATCGTCGGGAGAATTAACGATTGACTATCGATTAATCATACATTTTTTATATTAAAATTAATTAGTTGTTTAACTTTTTATAAATAAATCCAATGAAAATATAAAAATACAGCGTGTTTTTCCTTGATCAGATCTTCATTACAAGAAGAACAACTTGTGGCAGTTAAACTGGATGTTTGGTTAGCCTAAACTTGAGTATGAGCTGCAGTGCTGTAAAGCTGCGTAACCTGCAGCTGCGAGCCGGCGTTCTTAAACAGAGACCCTCGTTTGTTCCAAAATAATAAATAAAAATAAAAATCATGTTAAACAATAACATAATTATAGCCTAATTAGATCTGGCAGGTTGTCAAAATGTAACTTCAAACTCTTCGAGAAAGAGGGTGAGAGAGATACCTAAAAGTTAATTAGGCTATTTAACAAATTAGGCTACTTAAAGCCTCATAAAAATAACTAGTAACTC